>JAUMHR010000047.1:82981-98413 GCA_032361145.1 Enteromius fasciolatus
AGGCTTTTGGTCTTAAAGAAATATTTTGTTTATATTATTAGAAATATATTTTGTGTTTATCTTTATTTTAACAGAACAGAGATAAGAATGAAAGAACAGGATTTTAACCTGTGCTTTGCCATTAAAAAAAGCTGCAGGAAGTTAGCAGGGATGAACAGGAAACACGTTGTGGCTGGTTCTGATCACTGCTGTCTGTGTGAATATCTGCTGGTTATTAGACGGGCCGCGTTACACGGCTCTCTGGTTACATGAGCTCCAGTGCAACAGGAAACTAATGAGGGCATGAAACGCAGCACTGCACCCTTAATAGACCGCGTCACAAACACCATGAGAGGCGTAGGGCTCGTGTTTGTGTGTGAACAGATGTTTGGAGGTCCTCATACGAAATCCCTATTAATCCGAATGTGACTAAAAGAGCAGCTTCCGACTCTTTACTGCACTCGATTATTACTCCCAAAAACTGATTTCGACACATGTACCTCTCAGTCATTCTGTCTGCCTGCAGGGCCTACGGAACAAACCCAAGAAGACGGGTCACGTGAAGCCGGACCTGATTGATGTGGATCTGGTCAGAGGTCAGACACGCATACCTGTGTTCGGTGTCTGTTCAGGTGTGTTTCACAGGTCAGTCAGTCAGTAACTCTGGTTTTATTTGCCAGGATCTGCGTTTGCTAAAGCGAAGCCCGAGAGCCCGTGGACCTCTCTGACCCGGAAAGGCATCGTCAGAGTGGTTTTCTTCCCCTTTTTCTTCCGCTGGTGGATTCAGGTGACATCGAGAGCCATCTTCTACCTGCTGCTGTCTCTCTACCTGCTGCAGGGTGAGCCATCACTTGTTCTTCAGCAGACAAACGTCTGTTCGTACGGTGATGGTGATTCACAGTACAGCTATGATCGTCTGCTGTAGTTGTTTTTCTCATCAGAGATGGGTGGAGATTAGGTGCTGTTGTTTTTACAGGTTACTACAGAGAACAGGGTGTGTGTAATACTCCAAATTCATTTACTAAACGAAACTAAACCGCTCTCCAACAGTCCATGTTCGTCACGGCTGAAAGTGAAGCTTTAATTTGAAGTTTGATTAAATATGCAGTCTTTGGCTTCTACAGCAATCGTTTTCTCCTGCCTTTTTCACCATGTACTAAAGATGGATGTTTCTATGATTAGCTGCACTTTTCCTGTCATTGCTCCTCATGCGTGTGTTTTGTGTTGCAGTGCTGGCGGCGGTGTTGTTTTTTATCATCTCCAGTCCTCATGGCGTCCCTGGCACAGAGGTGTTTGGCGCCATCTGGCTGATGCTGCTGTTAGGAACCGTTCACTGCCAGATCGTCTCCACACACACTCCTAAAGCCAGCGGAGGCGGCAGCGGGAAACGACGCAGGTCAGACTCTTCTTCTGAAGTTCAGCTACTCTCTCATACACAGATGAAATCAGGGGAAGCGTCAGAGCGTTGAGATGATTCTGCTGAATTCATTGTTAGGCGTTTGTCAGCATCATAAAAAGAAACACCATTACAAGCACAAATGATCTGAATAGAAATAAATAGGATTTCAATGAACAAGCTCCAAGTGTTTAAGAATTATTTTAGAGTTCTGTGGAATCATCTCCGCTGAGTCGGTGTGTCTTTCAGTCCTTTCGCTTCTCTTGACTTTGGGAATCAAAGTTGGCTCTATTTTATGATTTCTAAGTTTTCTGCACTTTACTGTCTCTCGCTAAAGGAAGTTGAGGAAAGCGGCTCATTTGGACATACATAGAGAAGGCGACGGCTCTAGCACTACTGATAACACACAGGAGGGGGCGCCACAGGGCTCGCTGTCAGCCGGCTCACGCAGCCTCGTCACTTTCTTCAGAGATTTCTGGCATGGTATCTTTAAAGAGGGGTGTGTATTTCTCTCTTTCTCTCGTTTCCTCTTAATATCTTCTTGGCCACAACATCTCTCTTCCTGAAACACGTCATCACGCTGCAGTGCAGTTTTAAGTCTCTATTTGAGGCTCCTCAATAGATAAAGGGATTTATTCCATTTGCTCCAAGCTTTAATTGCTTTTCCCCCAGACGCACAGTTGTGACTGTCTCCAGAAACAGTTCATGTTTTTCTGATTCACCAGCTCCCATCAGGACTTGCTGTAGAGGACTAGAGCTTCCACACAACGCTTGATCAAACACACAGCCTTTAGTAGAACCTGCTCTTTTCTTTGCCGTCCCATCAGGTCTAAAAAGTCCAAGCTGTCCATCGATAAATCTACCGAGACGGACAATGGATATGTGTCTCTGGATGGACGCATCACCAGCAAAAGCAGCGAGGAGGGTTTACAGCTTCATGAGCCTCACTGTGACCTCCTGCGCTCCGAGACGCCCTGGAGCCTCCAAAACAACAGACACCAGTTGATCCTGCCACCCACGGGCAAGGTACACACACACACACACACACACACAGACGTACATGGACATACGCACATGCAGCCATGACTGACGTGTGTTTTGTGTGTGTCAGTGTCTGTCCGAAGCTGCAGTTCCTCGTGGGGTGGAAAACATGTCAGATGAAGCGTCCAGCGAAGAAGACCCAGAGAACTACAGTGCCCTCCGGAGGTCAGCAGAGCGCAAGAACAGTGACTGCACATTGCGCAACAGAAAAGCTCACCACTACAAGAAGCTTTACACTGCAGAGGTAAAACACACACACACACACGCACGATCAGTGTGTCTGTAGGAGCCCAGAGTCAGGCTGGTTGATGTGTGTTGTGTGTCAGGAGCCGCTGAAGTCCGGCACCAGCTGCAGCTCGCGCTGCTCCAGCTCGAGGACGCAGGACTCTGAGAGCGCGAGGCATGAGTCTGAGACGGAGGATGTTCTGTGGGAGGACTTCCTGCACTGCGCCGAGTGCCGCTCATCCTGCACCAGTGAAACAGACGCTGATGGATCGGCTGTCTGCTCCGGCTCCAAGAAAGAGTTCAGAGACGACCCGTTTCATCAGGTGCGTCAGATCCAGAGCCTCAGCCTTCAATAGTAATCTGATCAGAGTTAGGCCATCGGTTTACAGGGGAAAAAAGTCCAATCTTGGTTTTGATATGGATAGAAATCCTCAGCTTCCTGAAATGTTTTAGGAAGATTGTGATACTTTTGATAAGATCTGATTATTCTGATCCCAGCAGAAGAGTTAAGTATAATGCAACCTTTGTAACTTAAAAAAATCAATAACAATAATAAGTGTGTGTGTGTGCTAAAGGGGCACGTGCCGTGGCTCCACAGCTCTAATCCGGGGCTGGAGCGGGTCAGTGCCATCGTGTGGGAGGGAAACGAGTGTAAGAAAGCAGACATGTCTGTGCTGGAGATCAGCGGCATGATCATGAACAGGGTGAGTGTGAATCAGAGGAAGTGAACTGATAAACACTGAACGCCTCCTAACCACTCAATCTCGCCCGCAGGTCAATCTCTACACCCCAGGGATCGGCTATCAGATCTTTGGGAACCTGGTGTCCGTGACGTTGGGTCTGACTCCATTTGCGTTCAGACTGTTCCAGCACAAGGAGCCGGAGCAGCTGTCGGCTGGAGAGTTGGTGTCTGTGGCCTTTGGCTCGTCTTCAGATGTTCTGGTGATGGCCATGGTGAGCGTCAGCTTTGTGGTGCGCGTCTGTCTCATCTGGCTCTTCTTCTTCTTGCTCAGCGTCGCAGAGAGAACATACAAGCAGGTGAGTGTAGCATTAGCGTTGAGCCCAGATCGTCCCGAGCACAGCTCAGTGTTTGTCCGACTCTGGTTTTTCAGCGGCTGCTGTTTGCGAAGTTGTTCGGTCACTTGACGTCGGCACGGAGAGCCAGAAAATCAGAGGTTCCTCATTTCCGACTGAAGAAGGTCCAGAACATTAAGATGTGGCTGTCGCTGCGCTCTTACCTGAAGGTACGGAGCTGACCGAGCTCAGTTTTGTCCTCTCTGAGAGCGAGGCTAACTCTGTCCTGTCTGTGTCTGCAGCGGAGAGGTCCTCAGCGCTCTGTGGACGTGATTGTGTCCTCTGCGTTTCTGCTCACGCTCTCGGTGGTCTTCATCTGCTGTGCTCAGGTCAGTCTCTGGATGAGCTCTGTGTGTTTCTCTCGTGACTAGCGTGTTTTGCTCTGGTGTTGATGGCAGCGTGTCTTCTGCAGTTGCTTCACGTTCACGAGACGTTTCTGGAGTTTCACTATAACTGGGAGCTGGTGATCTGGTGCTCGTCGCTGTCGCTGTACCTGCTGAGATTCGTCACGCTGGGGTCGGAAACCAGCAAGAAGTACAGCAACACCTCTATCTTACTCACAGAACAGGTACACACACACAATACAGTAGAGACACACAATCATCCCAGAGTCTCATCTGATGCACTTCTATTTCAGATTAACTTGTACTTGAAAATGGAAAAGAAACCAAATAAGAAAGAAGAACTTACTCTGGTCAACAACGTCCTCAAACTGGCCACCAAATTACTGAAGGTATCAGAAAGCGCGCACACACACACACACACACACAGACAAACACTAAAGCACTGACCTGTGTGCTCTGTGTCTCTGTCCCGCAGGAGCTGGACGCTCCCTTCCGTCTCTACGGTCTGACGATGAACCCTCTGCTGTACAACATCACTCAGGTGGTTATTCTGTCAGCCGTGTCGGGGGTCATCAGTGACCTGTTGGGCTTCAACCTGAAGGTAAGAATCCCAGAAGTCCCTGGAAGTGTGCGAGTGTCTGGTGTTGTTTGGACTGTGCTCACAGTTTGTGTGTTTTTCACAGCTCTGGAAGATCAAGTCGTGACGTTGAATCGGTTTCTCGAGGTGGGCTGCGTCTCAAACACAGGGTGGCGCCGTTTGCCCTTCACAGGGGCTTCCTGACAATGAACTCTTGACCTGTCGCTCGGTCATATCAGAGTGCTTGTGCAATTCAGCTATTTATTTGACCTTTTCAGTGTTTTTTTTTTATTATTCTAAAGTATTTGTTTTAGCTGTTACAATTTTAAGTATTATTTTAGCTCGTGATGTTACGTTCTCATAGGAAAGATAATCCAGCGCAGTCTGATCAATGAGTTGCTGAAACCAAGGTGATGATCACTGTGGAACAGATGAAACTGACACACACACACACACACACACACACCCCCTCAAACACAACTGAAACTGCCGTTTTTACACGTGTGTAAGTTTGAAACTCAGCTGATCTGCAGTTTTTTAGCTTTGTTTTTATTCTCAGCAATAAGTGTCAGTTCAGATGAACATTAATGTGTCTGAAGCCACTTTCTGTGTGTGTGTGTCAGTTAGGAAAGCCTCAAATTGTGCACTTTAAAGCAGCAAATGTTACATGTTCCGGTTCTTGGCGTTTTGTACGTGACGTGGGACAGACGGCCTGACGACCAAAGTGTTTTTCTTTTTCTTTTGTTTTTTGCTGGACATGAATGTATTCGACTCTGAGCTCTGCTTCATAAAGAGCACTGACAGAGTTTGTTGTGATTTTGTTTTTGTCTGTTTTGAGTTTGATTATATACTGTAGATTCATATTTCTGTTCATGGAGGGAAAATGTTCTGTTACAAAGAAACACTATTTAAGGAAAAAGAGAAATGGAGAAACTGAATGTCTCGTTCACTTTCAGAGAGAAGCTTGTGTTTCTGTAAATGAATGTCAGACGTTTCTTTTCTCAGATGAAGGTACAGCAAGCGTCAAGACACTTGTGCTGGTGTCACTTATATTTCAACACACTGTACAAAATAAATCTCTCAAGAAAAGTGTTTGCAGCGCTCAGACGTCTTAAGTGCATTAACCATCTGCTAACTAACCCATGAACTAAATAATTAGCCTGACCCCACACTTTGTTTTTCCGCTCAATTTCAGTTTGCTTCTGTCTAGCAGATTGATCAAGTAGCCTGGTTCTCTGCTAGACTCTACGAAGCCAAGTAATCATCCTCAGAAACCCTACAGTCCAAACCTTCATGAAAGAGACACTAATAGATCGAACATCGTTCACAATCTAACACACATGAATCTGCTTGTTACCTAGTTAGTGTGAGTGAGTGACTGCCTGTGGGGTCTGCAGCGGTGTGTGGAGGCTGGACTGACCTGAGCCGAATCTCTCGGCTTCTGAAGGAGCTTTTCAGTTCAAGCAGCACATCTTCAAACTAAAACAAAGAGGTTCATCGGGAGCAGATCCGGTCTCGGCTCTCATCTGAAGATGTACTAAATAAGGACAAACTTATTGAAATCACCAGTAAAATATAATTTTACTTCAAATTATAATTACAATACAAATAGTAATCGGGTTAGTAAAATCTTATTCACCACATACGTGTAAAAACGTTCATATTTACAAAATATGAAAATCGTGCTGCAACTAATGCTTTCAGCTCCAACATCTGCATTATTAGATCTTACTGTATGTTACAGTATTATTAATCAAAAACAGGTCACGTCTTGTCTGAATAACTTTAGCAGCTTTGATAATAAACCCTGCTTCAGTTTCCTCGTTTGGATAGAAGCGTCTGCTAATTGACTAAATGCAATCCAATTCTGTGCAAAACAACTTCCTGTCGGTGTAAACACACAGTTCACTGTTATGTGCTAGAGCAGTATGTTATGCGTAATTGTGACATGTCAACACGTGACATGATGTGTTTCTATGGCATCACCAACGCCCTCACGTGCTCCTGAACTCTGAGTCAGGGTTCGATTAGATTCAGGTTCATTTAGGAGCTAACTCTGATAACGTGGAGAGTGAAACGTCACGTGTCGCAGCTCTGAATTACAGTAATTAGGGTGAAGGCAGCTTTTCTGAACATCATTCTACGAACTCTACAGGCGCATCTTCAGCGGCTTGTGGACAGGTCAAAGGTCACGCTGCACTCTCGCTCTCCCGACTGAATTCAGACGAGCGGGAGCGCTGCCGGCGGAAGTCGATGAAGATTCCCTCGGTGTCTGAGTCCAGAGACTCCAGGACCTGGTCCACCAGGGTCTCGGGGCTGGATTCGGGGCCGATGGGAGGAGATGGGTCCTCGCAGACGTCTGGCTCCTCGGCGCAGGAGGTCATCTGACACACGGAGTGCCGTCTGACCCCGGCAGCGCTCTCGGGGTCGTACTCTGCTACTGGCGTCAGCACAGGCATGTTGTAGCTCTTGGAGCGCACCACAGGGTTCTTGGCGGGCGAGTCTCCAGAGCGCGGCCATCGGCGCAGAAGACGCTTCTCTGAGAACAGCAAAGGAGCGATGAAAAAGCTGCTAACCAGCGACCGATGCATAAGCTGAGGAGAGATGCTGCTCACCCAGAACACACGAGCTCTGTGCCACCGAGCCGTCGCCCGAGAACAGTCCCTGTGTGCCCAGATACGGAAACACCACCTTCTGCACCAGCCCCTCCAGCTTCAGGTAATCACTGCTCACACCTTTAGACTCGTGAACGCCCTGAGACACACATCATTAGCATCATTAGTCAGTCTCTCAGATTATTATAATGCTGTCCTATCATAAACCGCTCTTCAGTGGAAGGGTTCATTTAAGAAGTTGTCCAGGGTCACATCGAGAACTGATGCCTCTGTTTCTGTACACTTCATGACTTTCACTAACTTCTAGAAGCACAACTCTCACACTAAACCTGTACAGAGCTTCTCTAGGTTTTATGAAGGTAAATTAAAGACTTTTAAGACCAAGTAAAGATATTTTAGGAACACAGTATGTAAACGGCTAAAGAGAACACCAGGGCCAGATTTACTAACAGCTTGTTTTGGTATTAAAATAGTACTAACCCATTTATTTTTGCACCTGACTGTAAGGAATATGTATTTGTTGGAGATTCCCTTTCAGACTGAAAGTTTATGCAAGGAGAGAATTCAGTTGAATCACGCAACACAATTTACTATCATACACACACACACACACACACACACACTATCCCCCAGTTTCACAGACAAGGCTTAAGCTAGTCCAAGACTAAACTGCATGTTTGAGCTGTCTGTGTTCAGGACAGGTTTCTGCAGGACAGTAATACAGACAGCACCTTTCATGACCTGAATGTGTAACAGGTCTAATTCAGAAACCCTGCGATCACCAGTGATTTATGATCAAATATCAGCAGCAGTCCTATCTTACAGATCACTGTGACAGACGTGGAAAAACTAACCTAAACAAAACTCAGACACACACAGGAAATAAAACCACAAAGCAGAAACACACACACACCTCAGCAGGGTGTAGACAGAGCTCACTGTCAGAAAAACACAAACATACACGTCTCACAAACACTCAGTACGACACACGTTTGCTTGAAAATAAAACTCATTCATGTTCCTGTACACCAAAACACACAGGGTTAGGGTTGAGTGAGTTTAACACGCGTGAAACACACTGGAAACTCACAGGAAACTGACGCTATCAGCTCTGCATCGACTTGAAAGTTTCTGATGTTTGATTATATTAGTGTCTGAAGGGTTGCTGGGAAACAGCTGCATCTGTTCTGTAACACACACACACACCTGCAGGATGAGCAGCATCTGAACGATGGAGGGCGGTACACGAGCTCGCGGTCGAGTCAGAGCATCGTCCAGCTTCATGTTGAGAGTGATGATGTTCCTGAAGTGCAGCAGAGCCAGCTGACGGACGGACGGCTCCTTACCCTGAACACACACACACAGCCTCAAATACACATCCTTTACACACTCTCACCACTTCAGAGCAAATAAATCTGCTCTTTCAGGTAAATAAGAGTACTGGAGTGTTTTCTGAAGCACCTGGACAGGGTAGAAGATGGCCTGCAGCATGGACAGAACATCACAGAAGAAGAAGTCCCACGTTTCTGCCAGAGAATCCAGCAGCTTCTGACCTGCACACACACACACACACACACACACACAACGTAGAACTGACTACTAACATCCAATTAGCAAAACACCAGCTGATTCAGACATGATCGATGAAGGACGATGAAGTGTGACGGCAGTGACGACTCTTCTGAAGCACAAACACACATGAACCGTCAGGAATGATTCAGACAGTATCTTACCTTCATAAAAGCGAATCTTGTCTCTCAGAATCACCATTCCCTTCGTCAGCAGCTGATTCTGTGACACAATCATAATCAAGCTCAGGTCAATTAATATTGATCATTGATCTGAGACTCTGATTACCTGCAGATATTCTGTGAAGAAGGAGCCCAACTCAGTCTTCAGGAGCTGCCTAGAGACGGACGGACGGACGAGGGACAGAGAGAGAGAGAGTGATTTTCAGTCAGGAATAACACACAGACATCTACTGACCAAATACAGACTCACTGACCACCAGCTGGCCATAGAAAGACGAGAGAATCTGTAGTGAGTGTAGATCAGGATCAGAGGAACACTTCCTCCTCTATTGTGACAAACACACGTCTTTAAGAGACTCGCTGTACAGACAAATACAGCAGAGTATTCCTGACTTCCTGTCACTCCATGAACATGGCAAATTACAAATATTACTGGGTGAAGGACCTACTTCCTCTTTAGTAGCACACTATATTTATAAATGCCACAAGATAAGTAAAGAATGAGCACATCTGCAGTATTAGCACTATTAATCTTTAGATAGTTATGTGTATGTATATGAATGTGTTTTGTTTCTGTTTATTTTGGGATGTATATTGTATGTGTATTTGTTCTTTTATTCTGATGTACAACGCTTTGGCAATATGTACCCAAGTATGTCATGCCAATACAGCAAACTGAATTGAATTGAACAGAGAGACTTTTAAACGTGTTTATTCTGCATCAATCTGATGAAGGGTTAGTACGGATTACTCTTTACTGTGGTACTGGACATGACAGAAAACTGAACACTAACCCATCCATAAAGATCTGTCTAAACTAGTTCAACACTGAACCGTCTGTTGTTCAGGGGGTTAGTAAATATATACTAGTCAACTGATCAGACTGCGACTGACCAATGAGAGAAACTAACCCGAGCCGTGTCACTGATGTTAAAGCATTCGTTCAGTTCTTGTTCTTTGGGCGTTACAGTATAATAATGCATACACCAGTCATCTCATCAAAATCCATAACTTTTATTTATATAGCGCTTTTAACAATTCAGATCACTGTTAGAACGTTATCAAGTAGAACAGAGCGATGGTTCCTGCACCAGTCTCGTCATGAGGTGACCGTGTGTTGTTTACAGCAGTTCTAGTTATCACTTACCAACCGGTTCATTCACACTGGCCATAACCAGCAGGACTAG
Organism: Enteromius fasciolatus; assembly: GCA_032361145.1. Taxonomy (NCBI): domain Eukaryota; kingdom Metazoa; phylum Chordata; class Actinopteri; order Cypriniformes; family Cyprinidae; genus Enteromius; species Enteromius fasciolatus. Next base: position 93,171 of record JAUMHR010000047.1, read on the forward strand.
TTAAGCTCACTCACCTGACGCCTTCATTCAGCACATAGAGCTCGTTCTCTCCCAGATCCCTCCGCTGGAACACGGCGATCACGGCATTATGGATGCTGACACACACACACACACAAGCTTTCAGTCTGAATCAACATCTAACGCAGGTTTCACACTGAATGTGTGTGTGTAGAGTAAAAACTGAAACAAACGTTCCATCAGCTGAATGTGAGATGCACACACACACTCTCACAGAGTCAGCATCAGTGATATCAACTACTCTTTGTTCTCCAGCCGCTAGTGTGTGTGTAAGAACAGAAACAGAGTATTGTCTTCGCACATGAACACACACATTATTCATGAGGGCCGATGTGTGTGTATGTTGTTTACACACGTATCATGTGGGCCACACACACACACACACATTACACACGACAAACAAACAGAGGAAACTGGTTTTGAAAGAATTTCTCCTCAAATGATGATGAGAACAGAAGAGCATTTATACAGTGTGTGTGTGTGTGTGTGTGTGTGTGTGTGTGAGGACGCACAGACAGCATCATGTTGATGTGACACACACACACACACACACACAGTATGGCACTGCAGGATGTTATTGTGATTTTATTACAGTTCAGAACAGAGTTATTTACTCTTTCATGCACTTCACAGTTATACACACACACCCTGAATAAAAGCTGATTTGTTTCCATCATCATCATCATCATCATCATCATCATCTGAGGAATCTGTACCTGCTGAACTATAGTTTCTGTACAAACGTGTCCCAGAAATGAGCAAAGACTCCTGGGGACGCCCGCTTTTGTAAAAACAATATGAAAGCAAAGTAAATGTTTTAACTCTTTCATTTATATATTTTTTCAATCTCTAACCATAAACATGCAACCAGGTTAGTTTAGTCTACAGTCTTTATAACTAGTTGTAGATATAAATCAGCAGTGTTCCTCCATTAATACAGATCCAAACTAACGTGTCACACGTGCATGTGTTTCATATGTGCTGTTCGTGCATGTTGTGTGTGTGTGTGTGTGTGTGTACCTGTTCCAGGTGGCGTTAGTTCCTGCTCGGTGCTGCTGGTTATTTCTGTCATCCAGCGCTGATCTCTCTGATCGACCCAAATCACTCAGACTGGGAGAACTCATCAACTTCAGCCTGTGGAGAGTCCTCATGATCACACACACACACACACACACACACAGAGCAGTTAGAGAGATAAAGGACAGAGTGCAGTGTGTGTCGTCTGTCTCATTTCTATTGTCTCTCTGTGGTTCAGAGGGAGGGACTTCATGAGACAATGTGCTCGAATCAACCACTTCCCTGCTGAAACTCTCTCTCTCTCTCACACACACACACACACTCACTCTCTCTCTCTCTCTCTCTCTCTCTCTCTCTCACACACACACACACTCACCGCTCTGCCGGTGTGTATTCTGGGTGTGTGACGGAGCGGTGTGCTCATCATCAGGGGCTCCTCCTGCAGGGAACACAAACACACTTCAGACTCTCTTCTTCTACAGCAAGACAGTGCCGAGTCTGATATAACGTGCTGAATCCTTACATCGTTCTGTGAGAGGAGCGGAGAGGAATACGTCTCGACCAGACCTCCGAGCTGAAGAACACACACTCATCAACCTCTAGCTGGGATAAACTCAACGTAAGCTGTGAGATCTGAGACTTACCTGGACCTCTCTCCAGCCTCCTGGAACCTTTATAAAGAGTTTAGAGGTGTCCGTAACGAACGCCAGCGTCCCGGCCTCCAGCACAGACGACTGTCTCAGCGCCTGAAGACTCACGTACCTCCGGACCTGCAGAGAAACACACACCTTCTTCCATGGGGCTTTCTGCTGGGTAACACTCCACCTAGAGTCTGCATCATCTAATATTTCACCCTCCTGACAGCTTATGACTCCGGAAATAACGTTAATCATGTTTAACCCTTCAACACATTAAAAATCTCTAGACTATTTTTCCATATTCAGGTTAATTTGGAGTCAAAATATTATTATTTTATAAAACTTTTATAACCAAAACAATGTTGTACCTGATCAGCAACTGAGTGAATGTGGACAAATGTCGTTTTATTTCTGCATTTACTGCTTTTTTATTTATTGAAAATAAATTCTTTGAAATTTCACATCACACACTAAAAAATAAATAAACACACACACACACACACACACACACATATATATATATATAAATGAATCCAAAGACGCAGTGTTTTTACACATGCCGCATCTCTTCCAGGTCGAAACAGAGCTGAAAGCTTTATGAAGTAAAGTTTCTGAATGAAGCTACGAGCATCTCGGGAAATCCTTCAAGAAATGCGAGTGTGTTCTGAAAGCTGAGTGTGTGTGTGTGTGTGTGAGAACATCAGACTGTTGGTGTTGTGCTGGGACTCACGGCGCTGGGGGCCTCGGCAGCTCGTCCCGGGGGCCCGGGGGGTCCAGGAGGGCCAGGGATCATCACGCCTGAAACAACATGAACTCTGAGTGCCTGCGCATATCAAAGTGGCACGGCAGCAGAAGTGTTTGTCTTCATCACGGTGAGATGAAGAGCTGCGGGGAGCGTCTGAAGACAAACAAACACTTCAGCCTCCTGACCTCTGAAGAGCAGAGAAAACACTCCTACCAGATCCGTGTTGTCCAGGAGGTCCTGGTGGTCCTGGTGGACCTGGTGGTCCAGCCACACCGGTTCTCCCGAAACCTGGTGCACCAGGGGGTCCTCGTGGTCCTGGATGACCCGGCGGTCCAGTGAGAGATTCTCCTTTAGCTCCCTGCTCACAAAACACAAGGTTATTAGACAGGTCTCAGCAGTACACGTCTGGAACCATTCCTAAAACAGCAGAGCAGGCAATCCCTTAACAAACCTCTCACTTCCTCAGTGTAGGTTCAGAAACTCAAATTATTTAGTAGTTGTTTTTCTACATATATGTTACACATAAATACATGTATATGAAGAGTTCAGTGTTTCATTGTGCATCCCAGTTATTCTCCATCAAACAGCATTTGAGGTAAACTCGGAGAAATCCCAGGCTAACTAGCACAGAACACAACGAGAACGACACAAAACATCACTTTTTAATCTGTTTGAGCATTTTTTCATATAATCTCTTCATATATTGTACTTTTTCGTTATTTTAGTACATCAAGTTAAATTGAATTACAGACATTTTACTTGGCAACTAGTTTATATAAAAATGTGTTTTTTTTTTCAACTTCATTTTACTTTATTTTTTGAATGGTTTTAGTTTTAGACTTTTTCTGTCTAGAGAGGATCTAGTTTCTTCATCACATGCTCTTCTAGCAGGGCAACTCATCCTCAGTGAATGAAGACGAGAGGAGAGCAAACCATCACCTTAATTCATTTATGATGACAAACTTCAAATAATACACTTTAAATCACAGAAAGATCAAAACACGTTGAGCATGAGAGACAAGAACAAACAGAGGGAAGGAAGTGTGAGGAGAAACCAAGACCAACAGGACAGACACGGGAACGAGCTAGAGACTGATGGAGTCATCCGGTGGATATATAACAGAACACAGAGATAATCTTCAAATCTTCAATCATATTTGTTTATATCTTATAGTCTGATGTAGTCAGAATATGGAGGGAAATCAGCTGTTTTACTCGTGCTATGATTTCCTGCAGATGCTGATATTCTGTGATGAAACTGATCTTTATAACAGTGCAGCCGATGCTGACGTGAAGATGAGATATCAGTCCAGATCTGACGCCAGAAGAGTTTCTACGAATACACTATAAGAGCGTTGCCTGGAGAAAACACTGATCTATCAGAGACACGAGGAGATCGGGTCAGTCATTCAGAATCAGTACAATACAGTGTGTGTGTGTGTGTGTGTCTCACCACTGAACCTGATCTCCCCGCTAACCCTGGCATCCCAGCTTCTCCCTTCTCTCCCCTGCGGTGTTCTTCAGAAGGCTGAAACACACACACGGTCAGTGTCAGGGTCTCAGGGAAGCTCTGTGAGTGTCTCTGAGGTCAGACTCACCGTGTCTCTGGCTCCCAGCGTGTGTTCTGTGAGAGAACAGATCAGAGGTCAGAAACACAGCAGCTCATAGGTTCAGCTCATGTGATGTGATTGAGTGTCAGGAGTACCTGAGGAGGAGGAGGAGGAAGGCAGGTCTCTGTCTCGGTTGGCTCCATCTACAGGTCAGGAGCACACAATCAGCACAAACCATCAAAGACTAAACCCTCTGTAATACATTACCCATCTTTTACCCATAACAAAACAAAGAGACTCCATCACTGATCAAATATAATCTGGAAAGGGATTTTTAATGAATCAAGTTTAACAGAACAGCATTTATCTGAAAATGAAATCTTTGGCAACATCATAATCTTTGGAGCAATTGAATGCATCCTCAACGAATAGAAGAGTTTGATAAAAAGAAACTCACCTTGTGTAGAATCACTGTTAACCTGAAGAGAAGCAGAGACAGACAGTGTTAGTCCAACATCTGGACAAATCAGACTAAATACAGAGTTAGAGCGTGTAAGGATGATGAAGATGATGATCAGCATCACTCACAGGCTTCTTGCAGCCGGGTCGAGGAGGAACTGGAAACACGGTCTAGAGAAACACGAGGGAAAGAGACACTGAGCATCTGTGTGTTTGAGACAGAGACAGAGACAGAGACACACTCACTCCTTTAGGACAGCTGAAGATCCCCGCTCGTCCTGGAGGCCCCGGAGGCCCCGGCAGACCCTTCAGACACAAACACAACACACACCGTTAATATCTTCAACACACAAGCGTCTGACTAACACTTCACCGGAGCTTCTGTTGTTCTGAGAACCGTTCTCCTCAGACCTCGTGATCAGACTATCTGAATCTGGAGTACACCGAGAGACCCTTACTTCCCTGTTCATTGATTTTATTGATAATTGCAGAAAAAAGTACAAGTTTTCTAAAGTTATAGGTTTAGGTATGCATTAGTCTATAAAATATGAACTAAATTGCATAAAATTCTAGTTCTGATAAAAGGCAGTAAAAGGTGTGAGAATCTGGTCTTTCCTAGCTACTTAGTGAAGTGGTGTTTCAAATACTCATATATCCATGTGTGAAGTGTTCAAGAGAGACCCAGCACAGGCTGCTGCTGATGGCATCTACTGCTGTACCAATTTTAACATACGTGTAGTCAAAAATATGAGAGATGAACTTCCAGAACTAAAGCTGCAGAAGATCTTTCTTCTGATCAAGTAAGAGGAGTGTTTT
>JAUMHR010000047.1:227970-243076 GCA_032361145.1 Enteromius fasciolatus
TGTGGGTGCTCAATTAATCAACAGGTTTTGAATTTAGGTTAGGCATCACAGACATGCTCAGTTGCCCAGTTCTCCAGAACAGAAAGTGAATCATAACACATTTCTGTAAGTACTCAGTAAAGAGCTTCAATCTGACAATCACACACACCCAACAACAACGTGCAAACACACTCCCCAGTAAACGCTCAAGGTCTGAGCTGGACTTACAGACCACTGTGGACTTTGATGGAGCCGGTGCTCTGAGGACGGCTATAACTGCCCACTTCCTCAGTGTCATCCACAAACTCAGAGCTTCTGCCCCGGCCAGCGGGCTCCGTGAACAGCTCTATCCGGGGCGGAGTGTAGTCCTGCGGACACATACAGGAAATCACAGCGGTCACTCCCGTCTCTTTTGACCTTTGGTTATTGCGTTCAAAACAATCCTTTCAAGAAGGTCACCTACTCTGACAGACAGTCGAATTGAGCCAATGACCAAAGGGGCAGATGTTTCTTCACCCTCTTCTGCCCATTGATTGGGCAGTTCGGTAATTCCTTCCTCTTCCAGAGCGATGCATCGTCCCTCAAATCCCGGTTTCTCATATAATATCCAGCTACGAGAGGAAAAAATCCAGAGTTAGATATAACCAACTGAAAAGACCAGTATTTGTTCTGTGTACATGCCACTTACCATCCTCTGACCACTTTAATAGATATGACAGTGGACAGTTGCATGTGTGTGACATCAGGTTGATCCCTGTAGAACTCAAAGGACTGGCCGCTGAACTGATGGTGCTCAAATATCACAATCTGTCAGCCACAAAACTTCAAGTTAAGTCAAATTTAAAGCATGAATACAACTTCAAAGCTTGTGTCAATGCCAATAGAGCAGGTTTCTTTTTATATATGACATTCTCTGTTAGGTCACGAGTTTAAACGCTGGCAAACCTTTCCAGGGCGCCGGTGGATTCCGCAAGCAGCTGGAATCTGAAAGACAAAATGCTGTGGTTAAGAGAGTAACACGGGTAATTTTGGTGCAAATGTTTCAGAATGTTTAACCAAGCAAACAAACATGATCCAAAGAGTTTACCCTTTGAACATGTTAAAACACATACGGGAACGCATGAATAACAAGCAGGCGTGCAGAACATTAAACAAATACATATGTAGCATTTACAAAGAAAATACGCATTGGTTGTTGACTCTTACATTTGGTAGTTCTCTCTGAGGTTTAGCTTGAGGGATCTGAGCCGCTGGAACTACAGGTGCAACTTCTGGGATCTTCCCATCAACAGCCTTATTTAGATCCACTAGTCCAGATAATGAGGCACTTTCTCTAGCCACCTGACCAACAGACACGAATATAAACACACACAGAACAACACGTGAAACATCACTTAGGATATGAATGTATGCAAGTATGTGTTGTTGCTGTGGTCAGTGTGATGAAAGAGGCATGGCTGACCAGTGGGTTGATCTTATTTGATGGTTGAGCGTTTTCAGGTGCCTTTGGAAGAAATTTCTCCAGGAAACTCGGCAACTTGGTGTCATCAAAGGAAGGATGTGGTGGAGGAGAATTAGCATCTACTGTAGTTGTTTTCAGGGCCGGTCCATCAACATCAGAACCAGTCTGGGTACCGCTGAGAGGCAGTGATGCATTAGTGTCTGTAAATACAGTGACTGTAGGGTCTCTTGAAGTTATTTTGAGATCAGGTGTCATAGTATGTCTGTCATCCTTGATAGGTTTTAGAACATTTTGGTAACCAGATTGTGTATTGCTAGTCAATAGAGGTGCATTAGTGTCTGTTAATGTGGTGGTCGGAGGGTCTAATAAAGTTATTTTCAAATCAGATGTCAGTGCAGGTCCATCATCTGTAGTAGGTTTCAGTACAACCTGGGAATTAGTCTGGGAACCATCGGGAGGAGTAGAAGTATTAAGGTCCGGTGTCATGGCAAGTCCATCATCCTGGGAACCAAACTGGGAACAACCAGCTGGAGGAGCATTAGTGTCTGTTAACATGGCGATTGGAGGGTCACCTGAAGTTGTTTCCAAGTCAGGTGCCAGGGTAGGTTCAATATCTTTTGTAGGTTTCAGCACAACTTGGAAACTAGTCTGGGACCCATTGGGAGGAGAAGGAGCATTAGTGTCTGTAAACATAGTGACTGTGGGGTCTCTCGAAGCTGTTTTGAGATCAGGTGCCAGAGCAGGTCCATGATCCTGGGAACCAGACTGGGTACAACTAGGTGGAGGAGCAATAGTGCCTGTTAACAAGGCGATTGGAGGGTCACCTGAAGTTGTTTTTAAGTCAGGTGTCGGGCTAGGTCCATCATCTTTTTTAGGTTTCGGTACAACTTGGGAACTAGTTTGGGAAACACTAGAATTACAATCTGTTAAAAGAGAGACTGTGGCGTCTCTTGGAGCTGTTCTGAGGTCTGGTGTCATGGCAGGAGCAGTGTCTGTGCTAGGTTTTAGAATATCCAGAGAACCAGATGGTGTATCACAGCTGTTATTCTTAGCTAGGGTTCCCTCTACTGGGACCAATTTGGGTGGTTCTGTAGTTGGGACCAGCTGTGATCGTGGAGGTGCTGTAGACCCAGAACCATCAATGGGTGGTAACAGTTCACCTGAAGGACTCTCAGTGGGGCTTAAAAACTCCATTCGTCTCCCTTTGCTGGGGCTGCGTAGAATGCTGACAATAGAACACCTCTCTAAACGAGACTTTGCCTTCACTGGTTCTGTTGCATTTTCGTTGGATCCCTCCTCTTTTTCTTCCTCTTCCTTTTCAGACCCCTTCCTTGCTCTCTGAAAGATCAGGGACCTTGTGAGAATGCTCTCTCGCTTTGGTTTGATCCCCATTTCCTTGACTTCTGCAGCTTTTGATTTTGAACTGGTAGGCAAATCCAGAATGAATTCTCTCCTTTGCCTCAAGCCATGCTGGAACTCCTCTGGGTCAAAGGGTTTCTCGAAGTGGTCTTCTTTGATGGCAGGCATGGCAAACGGAGGAGCTTGTAGGCGATGTTTGTTGTGTTTGCGTAGGGGAAGATTGAATGGCATCGCTAGCCTTTTCACATTTGTAACAAAGTCATCTGGGTCAAACTCCCCCGATGTGTTCAGGAGGTTGGTCTCACTCAAAGAGGAGCTGAGCTTGGGCCCTGGAATCAACAGCTTCTTCTTTATAGGACGTTGCTGATCCACATCTAGCCAGCTAGATGGAGAGTCCCTGCTCTGGGAGGAACTGCTGGGCGCAGCAGGTATTTCTGGAAGAATAAAGGGTTTGAGGACAAATGGCTTTTTTCTTGTGGATGAAGTCGTAGATTTACTGGAGAAGATCTTCTCTTTCACTGAGACATCAGGACCTGAGGGCTTTTCTGGTGAAGCTATTGACTTTCTATTGTCATAGTCTGTTGGTGATATTGTCTTTTCTTTGGATGAAGGAAGTGGGGTTATATCATCTCCATTGATAGAGGTTAGCGGTACAGACAATGACGTTGGTAGTGGTGGGGCCTTGTCATCAACTGAGCCTAATGAAGTGGAGGCTAACTCACCTGAGCAAGATAATGCAGAGGTTGTCTCAGTAGTTGAAGTTGGTAGAGGCTTGGCTTTTTTATTGGCTAATTCTGTTGGAGGCATTGTCTTTTCATTAACTAGGCTAGGCAAAGTGGAGGTTGTCTCGTTAGTTGAGGCAGGTGGAGGTACAGTTCTCTCATTGGTTGAGTCTAATGAAGATGTAGGTTTCTCATCAGTTGAGGATGCTGGATGTTTGTTCTTGTCATCATTGGTGCCTAACCTAGCAGATATAGTCTCAGTGGATGATACTGGTGGGGGTGCAGTCTTTTTCTTGGAGGTTGTCTCATTGGTTGAGGCTTGTGGAGATGTGGTCTCTTCATTAGTTGTACTTTTATTAGCTGACTCTGATGTAGTTGCATTCTTTTCATTAGTGGAGGATGTTGGAGGCTTGTTTTTGTCATCACAGGAGGTTAATGAAGAGGAGATTGTTTCAGTAGTAGGAGTTGATGGAGATTTGTTCTTGTCATCACCTAAACCTAATGAAGCAGAGGGAGACCTAACGGTTAATGAGTCAGATGGTATGGTTGGTTCATTAGATGAGCCTAGTAATGTGGAAGTTGTCTCAATGGTTGGTGCTGACAGAGGTGTGGCTTTTTCATTGGCTGATGCTGTGGTCTTTTCCTTACTTGGTGACGTTGGAGGCATGGTCTTTTCATTAGCTGATGATGGTGCAGGTGTAGTCTTTTCATTGGCTGATGTTGTTGGGGGCGTGGTCTTTTCATTAGCTGAAGCTGTTGCAAGGGTAGTCTTTTCATTGGATGATGCCGATGGGGGTGTGGACGTTTCCTTAGCTGATGACGTTGGAGGCGTGATCTTTTCATTAGATGCTGTTGGAGGTGTGGTCTTTTCATTAGCTGATGCAGGTGTAGCCTTTTCATTGGAAAATGTTGTTAGGGGTGTGGTCTTTTCATTGACTGATGTTGTTGGGGGCATGGTATTTTCATTGGCTGATGCTGTTGCAGGTGTAGTCTTTTCATTGGATGATGTTGTTGGGGGTGTGGTCCTTTCATTAGCTGATGCTGTTGCAGGTGTAGTCTTTTCATTGGATGATACCGTTGGGGGCGTGGTCTTTTCCTTAGATGATGTTGGAGGTGTGGTCTTTTCATTAGCTGAAGCTGTTGCAAGGGTAGTCTTTTCATTGGATGATGCCGATGGGGGTGTGGACGTTTCCTTAGCTGATGACGTTGGAGGCGCGGTCTTTTCATTAGATGCTGTTGGAGGTGTGGTCTTTTCATTAGCTGATGCTGTTGCAGGTGTAGCCTTTTCATTAGAAAATGTTGTTAGGGGCGTGGTCTTTTCATTGACTGATGTTGTTGGGGGCATGGTATTTTCATTGGTTGATGCTGTTGCAGGTGTAGTCTTTTCATTGGATGATGTTGTTGGGGGCGTGGTCTTTTCATTAGCTGAAGCTGTTGCAAGTGTAGTCTTTTCATTGGATGATGCCAATGTGGGTGTGGTCCTTTCCTTACTTGATGACGTTGGAGGCATGGTCTTTTCATTAGCTGATGCTGTTGCAGGTGTAGTCTTTTCATTGGCTGATGTTGTTGGGGGCGTGGTCTTTTCATTAGCTGATGACGTTGGAGGCATGGTCTTTTCATTAGTTGATGATGTTGGAAGTGCTGTCTTTTCATTAGATGATGCTGTTGAAGGTGTGGTCTTTTCATTAGCTGAAGCTGTTGGAGGCGTGGTCTTTTCCATAACTGATAAAGTTGGAGGCATGGCCTTTTCAATAGCTGATGATTTTAGAGTTGTGGTCTTTTCATTAACTGATGTCATTGGAGGTGTTGTCTTTTTATTTGTTGGGGCAGGCAAAGAAGAAATTGTCTCATCAGTTGAGGCTGGTGCAGGTTTGTTTTTGTCATCACTGGAGCCTGATGTAGCAGAGAACGTCTCAGTGGCTGATGCTGATAAACCTGTAGTCTTTTCTTTAGTTGAGCCAGGCAAAGTGGAGGTTTTCTCATTGGTTGAGACTTGTGGAGATGGGATCTTTTCAATAGTTGTTGGTTTTTCAGGAATGGTTATTACATCGGTTGAGGCTGATAGAGGAGTAGTCTTTTCATTAGTTGTTTTTTTGTTAACTGAGTTTGACAGAGTTGTGATCTTGTTATCACTGAAGGCCATATCATCTGTCGAGGCTGGTTTAGCAGTGACCTGGCCAGATTGCTCAGTGGCTTTGGATGACAAGGAAGTGGGCTTCTTTTTTAAGCTCAGAGGTAGATTGCCATTATTGGATGGTGTTTCAGATAAGGTATTTTCAAGGCTAGACACAAGTGTATTTTCTCTGTTTTCTGACTGTTTAAGACGGTCAGAAACCTGATCTTCTGTCTGTACAGAGTATATATCACCATTCGCTATGGATGTCATTTTGCTGTTGGTGATTATACTCTGGGCTTCCTTGGTGCCTCCCTTTTTAGTATTAGTGCTAGGCTGTTGTAAATCCCTTTTATTAGACACTGCCTGTGTTTTGTTTTTTTCTCTGCTCTCTGATTGGTTCTGTAGGGGCGGCCCATCTCTTTTGGAACCACTTTGCTCTGTAGGAGCTGAAATTATGGCGTCTGTTTGGTCATTTCGGTCTTTGACCAGTGCAGGTTTTGGTGTTGCCAAACTTGTAGAAGTGGTGATTTCTTTCCTCTGATCAGATATTTCAGAGTTTATCTCTATAGTCTGCATCTCTTTACCCTCACTAATTGTTGTCTCTTCTTGTCTCACAGGTGAGGTGTTCTTTGATTTACCGCGTTTACTCGTCTTTGTTGTAATTCCTTCTGCTATGTTCTGCTTGGTTGGCTTTGATGGGCTGACTTCAGTGCTATGTTTGTGTGTCTCAGTTGTTTCTGTAACAAGGTCATTTTTCTCATTCTGACCTGTAATCTCAGCCAAATGCTCTTTCTCTCGACTCTTTTGGCTTGTCTTTGATGGTCTTTGTGCCGATCTTGGGTCACTTTCGTTGGTGTTTTCTGCTCTTTTCTCAGGTAAGACCAGCGTATCCGTCTCACTTCCTCTGTTTCGCATGGCATCTTTCCTGGAAGCTGCAGGGCTGTTACTGGCTGGCTCAAAGGAGTCTTTAGAGCTGGCCTCCTTCAGGTCCTCTGGGGACGGTGGTTTCTCTTCTTTTGTCACAGACGGATCTGGTTTCTCTGACTCTCCAAACAATGTGTTTACAATCACGTCTCTGTTCCTCTGCCCCTCTTCTTCTGAGCGCTCTTGAACAGGCTGCTTTTTGTTGACGTTTCTCTGTTTCTCTTCCGTTTTTAAATCAGTCTCTGTCCGTTCTGTCTTCTCTTCAATTGCGCTACCTTTTGTTTCTTTAGTAACTTTTGAGTCTGATTTTTTCTTTGTGCTTTGCATTATTTCTGCTGCTTTCTCCAGCCTGGGAGGGACGGTAGGTTTTTTGCTTACAGCCTCCCAAGCAGAGTTTGATCTTTCTTTATCAAAATACTGCTCCGTGGACTTTACAATGTCTACAACAGGTTTGTCCTTGACCTCTTGTTTACCCTCACCCATTTCTGGTTTGGTGGGGCTCAGCGGATCTTTGACTCGTCGTCTTTTAGATCGCGAGCTGGTCCGGTTTGGTGATTTCACCTGCGCCGTCTCATCAGTGGGTGATGAAACCATTGGCAGAGGATCCAGTTCTTTATTTCCAATGTTTGAGTCACTTGTGCTCTCCGACAGTGCAGGTGTGCTTTGTGTTGCATTCTGGGATTTGGAGTCTGTTTGATCGATGTTTAAATGAGGTTTGGATTTAGCCTTTGGCTCTCCGCTGGTATCTGTCTTCGCTGTAGATATTTCAGGCCTTTTTGAATGTCCTTCTTTCAGCGGATGACCAGGCGGCAAGGTCAGCTTCTCTTCTCCCCTCTGCCCTGTGTTGAAATTCATCGCCCTCTCTTTAACCGTTTGGTTCGGCGGTGCGGAACTGGACCGTGTTCCGGCTCGTTCTGTGAAAAGGCGACTGGCCACATTTCGAGCCGGAGAAATGTCCAGGTGACGCAGGTTTGTGGAGCTGCTAAATGCGTTGGATGCTCCTTTCTCAAAGAGACTGATCTTGTCTGCGATTCGGCCCTTGGGCTTCACATTGGTGCTGTCCACTCTGTCCTCTGGACATCTGTGAAACAACAAAGAATAAGAGTCAAAACTGGTTCGAATATCAAGTTTACGGTATTCATATTAGCATCCACTCCCTTCATCAGCTGCTGACTCGTTGTGTTTCTCTGCTCTTCCTTGTTCGCTCTCTTGTTCTTTTTCTGCTTAAAGCAAGCCACAAATCCATTAAAAAAACTGACTTCCCCCTTGTTGTTTTGCATTTTCTGGAAAAACGCCTTTATTGAAAGTGACTAACTAACAAAATTACAAGCTAGTTCACCCTCGTGACTCAGTCATGGTGCTTTGGGAGTGAATGAGAGACTGTTACGCTCCAAAAAGAAAGAAAAGCATAAAAATGCATCATAAAAGTTGTTACGACTCTTGCACAACCTTCTTCAGTAATATATGGTTGTGTGAGGGGAAAGCATTCAGCAAATAACTAAGATTACCACAAATGCACTGCAACAAATGATTTTCTAGCTTACTATTTTTGTATTGTTTCCTAGCTCAAATATCTAAACGTTTGTGAATCAAGATGCATTTACAAGTCAAATGACTTAAGATACTAAATCTTGTTTTCTAAAGGTATCACAATTTCGTTTGTTTTTGCAGAAAACATGAGGTGAGAAAAATGATCTGAATTCAAAGACTAAACAAGATTTATTTTAAGGTCAAATTTGTACTGGAAAAAAAGACAAAAATACTGAATGCATGCCCCATTTAATGCAATGGATTTATGAATTCTGCTCCAATTAAAGACAATTTAAATCCTCTAGTTAAAGTTAAGACAGTTTCAGACCTAAAGAAATCACCCTGAATGCAAATGAACACCTTGAACATACTTCAAAGTATCTCCTTTTGTCTTCAGCGGATTGGAACGAGACTTGTTTTTGTGTGAACTGTTCCTTCAAGAGCTTCTGATGCATGCAGTAGAAAAATGCAAGGCTCACATCAAGACAAACTGGCATTTAACAACGTAAACAATTCATTGTTATGAAAATGTCTCTTTTCTTTGCAGGGAGCTGCTGGAACCAGATCAGGAACATTAACCAACAGGTTTTTTTTTTAATCTATGACTTTACAGCCCAGAGGAATGACAACTACCTGATAATGACCTAGTAAGAGAGCATATTTCACAACATGACGCATGATGTTTTGTCCTGATAATCTTCGCGAAAGATTTCCCACGTTTAGACGAAACACAGTAAAGAAGCGTTTGCTTTAAAAACTGCAAATAAAGTGGTTTTGGCCTTGTTTTCTAGTACAAGCAAGATTTACTTGACAAGTAAAATGACTTTATTATATCATCTAAAAAACAAGTTCATGTGTGTGCCAGTGAGGTCAGAAAAATTATCTTGTTTAGCCTACGATTGAAAGTTATTTTTCTTACCGCATTGGTGCATATTTTAGCTAATTTTACGCAAAACTAATACAATTTGGGTAATTTTTTCACAAAACCAGATCTAATATCTTACGTTTTTGCTTAAAACAAGCACAAATATCTGCCAATGGAACTAGACTAAGCCTTTGTATCAAAATATCACTGGCAGATATTTCTGCTTGTTTTAAGCAAAAACTATCGAAATGTTGTTTTTCCAGTCACTTAAATGCATATTTCTAGAATTAAACAAGACAAATTAGATTTCTCATGAATTAAATTCACGCAACTCTTCTTTGAAAAGCTGACAATGCGAGGGTTTAGTTTGTTATTCCTGTAAGCACAGGCACGAACAGGTCAAACAGGTAAATGTACCTGGCTCTCTCATCGGATCTCGGCCGCTTGGTGTCTTTAAAAGGCTCAGTTTGATCTGGACCTGGCTCTTCCGAGGAGACCAGCACCTTCTTGGCGAAGACCACCTCGCTGTGAGAGACTTTGATGCTCCTGCGTTTGGACTCGGAGCTCTCCGTCAGCCTCGTGACCCGGTTCCCGTCCATGTCTGTGTACACCAGCGCCGCCTGGGCACGCGAATCTGAGTCTGCGTCTTCGCTCAGGTGAGCTTCGGCCTGGAAGACATCCTCGTGGTTACCTGAGCTGGGCTCTTCTGCTCCAAGGCTTCTTCTCGTGTCCTCAGAAGCTGAGTCAGCGCATGTCTTCTGCGCGCCGCTCGTCAAACTGGTCCCATCAGGGCTTTCAGGCTCGGGACTGGTTGGGGATTGAACCCCGCCCCTATCTCCGTGAGAGCTCCGCCTCCTCCGGCCAGACCTCCTCCGGCCCATTTCCTCAGGTGTCCTTCTCCTCTCGGGCGACGGGCTGTGTGTGCGTGTTTGGAGTCTCAGATGCTTGGCATTCCTCTCGAGGGCTGGGCTCGTGTCACCTAGCGAGGGAGCGAGTGTGTCTTCTTCTCTGGTTTCTGCGCAGTCCTCCTCAGGAGGCTCCTCTGGCTGTGTTTGGGAGGAACGGTCATCTCCGCTGGACGCCGGACTGCCCCAACCCCAGGACAGCCAGCTCCCGATGCGACTCAACACACCTGGGCTGCGCTCCGGCGGACTCTCAGCCTGCACACACACACACACACACACACGTGATCACTCACAATGTATTGACTTGTGCAGGCTGTTTCTCTGCACGCACTCCAGAAAAACTGTATTTTTTATGTTGTTTTCTAATACATTCTTGAATCAAGATGCATTTACTTGAAGTAGTAGTAGCAGTATATTTTTATTTCATGCCACATGAGATATTTTCTTGGTAAGAACAATAGAAGTATAAAAACCAGCAAACAAACAAAAGTTTATATTAATAGATGAAAAAACAAATTCTAACTTTTTTATACTAAACAACACTTGCAAAACATGCTTTTCTGGCTTAGATTTTCTGGCTTGTTTTCAGACAAAGTATCTAAAAACTCGTAAATCAATAAGGAGTAAAAATGATTAATCAGTCAATATTAAGTGTTTGCTTGAAAGAAGCTAATTTTCTAATTTCTGTTTGAAAAATGATTATTTTGCTTGTTCTAAGTAAAAACTCACTTAATTTTGACTTGCTTTTCCTAAAAACAAGACAATAGTTTTTATTTATCTAGATAATCCTTTTTTTTTAAGAATTTCTAGAAATTTTTGCAGGAAACAAGACAAAAAATCGAAGCTATAAAGCAGTGAACTCTTTAAATGTACTTGACAAGTGTCTTGATTAAGATGAAGAGGACATAATCAACATTTCGTTAAAATATCTGCCGATGCAGCAAGAAAAATAATCTAGTTTAGATTTTTATTAGGCCATTTGCTGATTTTTTTGCTTATTTCAAGTGAAAACTAACAAAACTGTGACTTTTTTGAGAAGGGCTAGGGTTAGAAGTTCGGAGTATCTTAAAGGTAGATATTAGTGCTTGTGTGCATATCTGAACCTATAGTGATAGACAAAAGTGTACTTTTGAGAAGGTAGCGCCCCAGAGACAGCTTGTGTACCGTTATTTCTGAGAGAAGCATTTCCACAAGAAAAGCCCAGCAGATATCAGCTCATCACAACTTACAGAGGTTTATAACAAACAAAAACAGACGCATGAATCCTTCCCTCGATACAAGCACACTAAACGTAGTTTCTGCTGCTGTAGTGAGAACCGTCACTGTCTCCAGGATTAAAGGCATAGTTTTCCCAAAACACCAGCCAGACTTTTATAGCATGGAAAATACAGTAGTCGATGCCGTCTGCTGTTACACGGGGTTAGGAGAAGATTAGGAAAGAAAATCATCCTGTATAAAGTCAAGAACATCCTGCGGAAACGTAACCACCGAGTCAAATCATAGTGAAATGAACGGTTGAAACCAAATTTCGATGCTTGTCGTCTCAAACAGATTCTGAGACGTAAACATTAGTTATACAGAGAGGGTCGCAGACGATCAAATCTTCTTTTAGGTGAGCTATCCCTTTAAGAAGTAACAAGTATTTTGGGCACCTGAACTTTATCAAAGTGCTCCAGAGAGTTTTCTCTCTCTCCAGAATCTCAGAGAACCTTCAGAAAACACTTTATTACTGGGAACACTTAAAAACAGAGCAAAGGATTCTGAAGCAGCTCTTTCTAAGTTGTCCTCAACTGACTTTCTATAGAATGTAAGAACAGAGTTATTACTCTCTCGAGAGAGACTCACGGTCCGGTTCGGCGAGCGGAGCACCCAGAGGAGCGCGTCTTTGGCGAACTGATCCAGTCTGCGGCTCGGAGAGGCTCCGGATCGATGGAAGCGATCAGACGCGCGTCAGAACGAGCGGGAGCGCGCGAGCGTTAATTATTAGTGCGCCGCGGAGAGACTCAGGCGCTGGAGGAGGAGGCAGAGCTGGATTGGGTTTCAGAGGATCAGATGAACCGAGTCCAACACAAAGAACAAGAGCGCATTCACAGAGCCCTTCAGACGCGTTCCTCAGCTCTCAACACAATTTACATTCGTACAAACCACACCAACAATGATGCTCTCGTTCCGTTTACTCTCATTATACTCTTATTTTTTCTTAAATGCAGCATTATACACGAGTAGCTTAGATTAATTTGCCAAAAAAAACACACACCTCTCGTTAAAGCTACAAGATGTGTTTCTGGGAACGTTCTGAAAATGTTTTTTAAACGTTCCTAAAGTAATGTTGTTAAAAGCATTCTTTATGGGATGTTGAGAGAAAGCATTCTCAGAATAACATTCTCAAAATTCTTATGATGCTGTTTGTAGTTGATGAACGTTCCAGGAAAGGTTTGCCGTAACCTTTAAATAACGTACTAATAACGAAGGAAACCTAGGCTATACCTTTTATCATTCTTAGAATAAACCTTTACCTAGAAATAGAGTTTGTACGCTGTATTGGAACATTTTTGCCACTCTTAACATTGAAGAAATTTAAAATAAACAACAAGTATGTTATATTTAAGTTAAAGAAGTTAGTAGAACATTGTGAGAAACATTTGTGCAACCTTTAAATAACGTTCTAACACAAACCTAAAGTTTTATAACCTAAACTTGTCATCAAAGAGTGGATGGTTTTCAGTAGAAGTGCAGCTGAAAGCGTAAGTGAAACCTGCAGAACTCTTCTGCTTCCAATGGAAAACTTATTATAATCATCAGAATATTTAGGCCAAATGCATGCATCCGTCTCTTGTCCATCATTAAAACAAACGCAGAGCGACTCACACCAGTCTTCAGAGGATCTGCTCACTGGAGATGATTCATATCCGATGGAGCTGATGCTGGAGATCTCGTGGAAAGAAAGAGAAAGCTGGAAGGTTTGCGCTAATTATTTACCTGAGTGTCACACCCACAACTTCTCAAGAATAGACCTGTTGAGACGCATTCCCACAAACCCATTCTGACCAGCCGAGTGTGCAAACACAGAGAAACGTGCCAGCTTACCATGATCCAGCTCTGAGCTCAGCCGATCCTGAAGGACTCGCACCCGAGGAACGCATTCAGAAAGCAGAGTTTGCTGATAATGTCAGCTGTGTGAGAGCATTTCTCCTGCTGTTAGAAGAACAGGTGGATCGCTTTGAAGACGGAGAACTCGACAGGTATGACGACTGTTGTGCAACGGCTGTGGTCTGACGACACACACACACACACACACTGAATTATTAATGTATGCGAGGCCTCCACACCCACAGTTAGACTTTGGCGTCGACACCACTAAGTGTTTAATGAGCAGGGAAACAAATGGAAAGAATCTGGCAGTCTGTGGGAACACGCTTTGACTTGATGTTTTTATGGACTGACAGACGGGTTAATGTTCAATAGAGTTATGGAGGTTTTTGGGTCGGTGCTTACTAGTGGTGGCTCACATTAGAGCAATACACAACAAATGAGTCTGCAACATGGTCTTGGGCAGCTAGTTAGTTAAGAGTCATCATAACATCTGATTGTCCAGCACACTGTCATAGAAAACCCTTATGAAAATCAACCACGGTTTGATTCTGCTACAAATGAAACCATAAAACCATGGTCACTGTAGTTTAACCACAAAGTTAACTGCAGTTTTGCAACCAAAGTTTAATCATGAAATTTGTGGTAAAATTGTGCTTACGCTATACAAACTTAATTTGTTCATTTTTGTACTGGACTGGTTGATCTTCAGTTATGCACCCCAGCATTGGTAATCTATTACACATTTTAGAATGTGTTTTTTAATTGTATTTTATCTTTACATGTCTTTGTGCATCTATTATGCTGTCGTTTATTCATATTGGGCCACATAAATGTGTCCAAGCAAAATATTTGCATATTCCCACGCTGTATGTAAATTCACCAGTCCGTTCCCATTATGATTCTGAAGACTGTTCTTGTAAAGGTTTTCTGATCAGTCACAATGTCCCGGTTGTTTTGTGGGATGCAAACGAGAAGGGAACATTCAACTTGATCATTAAGATTATGGGAATATTACTTTTGAATGTTGCATTGCATTAACAATGTCTATACTCACGATACTCCATTTTTGTGCTGACGTTTCGAGAACATTATTTACCAAACAAACGTTATTGAGTATAAAGTTTGCCGTTGCTATGGCGACCGTAATATTAACGTCTGCTGTTGCTATTGGAGTCTGAGATACAGTAGAGCTGGAAAAATTGATGTTTAAGCCTCTCCTCAACACATGTCTGTCCGTGCAGTCACATTCAAGAGAGGAAAATCCAGCTTTAATGACTTGTTTCCGTAGCTGTGTTTCCCGCGAGCTCGCGGCGCGCAGCATTCTGGGAGTGTTTCGTAACGCGCGCCGTGACTCGCTTTAACCGCACATATTCGGTTCCTGCTGTCTGAAATGCGATCCAGATGGCAGGGCAGAGTCTGTGCCACCAGCAAACACAATACTGGAGCTGTCACAGGCACATCTGAGTCTAATAAGCTCGTTTAACTCAAGCGTTCATATCCAAGCCAGCGTCCCTGACTACACCAGACTCTTCATCTAGCTTCCAGTAAACTGCGGTCTGATGCTCGACTGTGTGTTGAGTTGTTGAAGTTTCCAGAGTTTCTAGGCTTTACACACACACACACACACACACACAATGACAGAGGTTTAGTTTAGCTAGAACCGCGAGCGCCACCTGCTGGCAAAACACCCGCATCACAGCTGCTCGTTCATTCTAAAACGTGAGGAAGTTTAATGTAAACCAATTAAAAAATCATAGTTTGGAAAGTAGCTTGTACAGTCTAGTAGATCATCTTGGACCAGCAACAAACCAGTAACCAGCTGGTCATACAAAGCTAACGAGTAACTTTCTCAGAACATTCTGGTAATTAACAAACAAATCTTGTCTGCTTTTAATAATGTTCTCAACACATTAGTGCAAAAACATTTATACAATGTATATGGAATATTTCACTTCTGAAATTCAGAGAAAAAAAAGGGGACTAAACTGGAAAAATAGCCTAAATAAACTGGACACTCTCAATTTAGTTCCCATGAATCTGTGTGTATTCAGGTTTAAGATCACACCAAAATAGAAAAACAGGGGCCTGTTCCATAAAACAAGTTTACCAAATAAGCCAGGCTTATGGCAGATAGTCTGACTTATTTTAATA
>JAUMHR010000047.1:253073-264310 GCA_032361145.1 Enteromius fasciolatus
AGAGACGGTCTCTGTAGTCAAGACCACGATAATCACTGGAAATCAGGTGTCCCCAACTAAGCAAGACAGAGGAGACAGCGAATTCAAAGTTACAGTAAATATTGTGAAATATTATTCTAATGTAAAACAGCTGTATTTTCCATGATCTTCAGAAATCAGAATAATTCACTGATTTACAGACACTTCTGAGTATTATCGTGCTGCTCAATATTTTTGTGGAAACTGTGATACTTTGTAATTTTCAGGATGAATAAAAAGTTCAAAATAACAGCTTTTCTTTTAAATAAAAATCTTTAATAACACTTGAAATATATATTCAAAATACTTTAATGCATTAATCTTGCACTGTTATATGTAAATACTAAATTATCTTTAGCTTACGTGCACTTTTGCTTACTATATTTTTTATATTTATATGTTTATGCAAAGTTGGGGAACACGGGTCTAAGAATTTCATTACGGTAACGACGCCTCATTGTGATCTGTATATGACAATAAAACTTGAATCTTGAAACATTAAATATGTCTTTACTGTCACTTTGATGGATTTAATGCATCCCTGATGAACAGAAGTGTTTGTTTCTTTCTAAATGACTCTCAGCGACCAGAGAGCAGAGTTTAGTGTAAGGTATAAAAAATCAGAAATTCAGTGATATGTATTAAAACATCAGTATTGTGATTTCTGCGGTTTGTTTTGTTATTTGTGTACGACCGTGAGAGGTGTGTGTGTGCTGAGGTGTTGTGCTGGGAATATGTTGGAGTGTGTGTGAGTGTGTGTGTTTGTGCATGAGTGTGTGTGTGTGTGTGTGTGTGTGCTGAGGTGTTGTGCTGGGAATGTGTTGGAGTGTGTGTGTGAGGGTGTTAATCGTGTCCATTAAGGATGTGTGTAGATTCACACACTGTGAGACAGTTCGAAGAACTAAGACTAGATGAGTCTGTGTGAAAGTCTGATTCTCCAAACGTTCTCATTTAGTTCTCAAATTGTTCCTGTACCAATTTTTTTTTCTATAAATATTGTGACTGTAAGACAAAGCTTTATGTATTAAGGTGAATTAGTGTTTGTGAACCTTTGACCAACCTTTGCTCAGACGCTCATGGGAGGTGTGACGTGTGTGTGTGTGTGTGTGTGTGTGAGAGAGAGTGTGTGATTTAACACTGTTAGAGATGTGGTGTGACTGTGGGAACTTGTGTGTGGTGAGTTTCTGAACCGTTATGAGCTCTGTTTCATCTCATCTCAGTGTCCAGAGGTTTGTCTGACTGTCAGGTGTAGTGTGTGTGAGAGAGAGAGTGTTAGACTCTGTGTGTGTGTGTGTGTGTGTGTGTGTCCATTCATTTAATCAAAAATACAGTCAAAGGAAAGTTATTCTGTGAAATATTATAAGTGGTTTTCTATTTAAACATACTTTAATCTGTAATGTGTTTCTGTGATGTTCAGCATCATTCCTCCAGTCTTCAGCGTCACATGATCTTCAGAAATCATCATCATACACTGATTTACTGCTCAACACACTTTTCTGAGTATTATCAGTGCTGAACACAGTTGTGCTGAATGATTTCTTTAGAACCTGTGGTACGTTTTTCAGGATTCTTCTTTTAATTAACTGAATACTTTCATTCATTCAGCAAGGTTGTGTAAGACGCACTTGAAAAGTGCTAGTAAAGTACTGTTAGAAAGGCGTGTGTTCTGTGGGCAGCAGAGGGCGCTGTTCACTGTTTAGTTTGTCTTGGAAAAATCAGTCGGATTTCCTTCTAATTCTCTTGTTATATTTCCCTTCAGACTCATTGATGTTGTTTGTTAATCACTGCATTCATTCTGTTTAAAAAGTCGTGTTTCCAGCAGACACACACACATTCACAGATTAATAATTCATCTCCGGGATTGCGATTATGCCAGTGAAGACATGAAACGTGATGTGGGGGTTTCAAAATGTTATGCAAAAAGTTAATTTCTGAATGTATTCGGATGTCCGCGTTCTGTAAACGATCACATGCTGCTGCTGACGAAGACTTGAAAATATTACTGACTTTATTTATAATTTTTTTTAACCATGGAGAAATTGACTTTGTAATATTTAACTGTACACATGTGAAGACTGCAGTGTGTTTATGTGTATACAAACACAAGTACTCACCTTAGCGGCGGGCCGCGGACGCGCGAGACTTCCGGTCTGAGTAGTTATTTTAGCTGTGTGTTGCTTAATATTGATAACTGTTATTTGTTAGCATTTTAATTCGTGATCATAATTATAAGCACACTACTTAGTAGCACAAATAATCATGATTTATTGATCGCGAAGGAACCGGAAGTCTCGCACACTTAATAACGCATTCACTTTATTTTTAGTTGTAGTTTATTTTTCCACACTTCTAATTCCTAACAGTACTATTAACTTTCATGTCAAAGTTATTTCATCAAACATCTTCCAGTAACATTAACAGAATGTTTGGTAAAAGTTATGTGTCTAATGATGTTTATTATTAAAGTATTATTGAGTGTAATGGAGTGTTTTATAGATTTGTGTTAGCTGGCTGTATGGTTAAATGTGTTTTTAATTAAAATTTTCCCACCAGACTAAAGAAAAGATGCGTGAATACACGGCTCTGGACTTTCACAACAAGAGCGAGACAAGCTAGTGTGTGTGTGTGTGTGTGTGTGTGTTCTGTTCTTCACCATCTGAACTGCAGCTGTAGGTTGAAGCTTCCAGAAAATTCAGACAGCTCATAAATCAAGTTGGGGCGAGCAACACACACACACACTTGTTTATCTGTAAAGGTGAGAATAAAGCATCAGGTCAGTGTTGTCAGGCGTGGAGATCAGGTTAATGTTCATCAGATGCGCTGTTCTGCTCCGCGCTCATGGAATGTCTCAATTAGATATTGAACTGAGCATCTGCATCACTTCCTGCCACACACACACACACACACACACACACACACCTGCATTACTGCAAGAGGAACCTATTAAAATGTAAATCAGAAAATCTTGTGTTTTATAGTTTGGTTTGGTTAACAGTATTTTACTGTATAAGAACATCACAAGCTTCTGTGTTTATGTTTGAACTGTATCTTAGCTCTTGTTGAAGATGATACTGCGGGGTAAAACTCTTGTTTAGTGTTTGATTACTAATATTTTTCAAAATATGTTTTTGCGTGTTCAGTAGAAGAAAGAAACTCATTCAGGTTTGGGACAGTTCATGACCACACAATTTTCTTTCTTTTTTTTGGTGGAACTGCACCTTTAAGAATGCTTCATGAATGTAGCACCTGCTTTGTATTGAAGAAAAATGCTTTTAATAAAAACTGCAACACTATTGCATCAGTGTGTGTGTGTGTGTGTGTGTGTGTGTGTGTGTGTGTGTGAAAGACTGAGAGAGTGTGTGTGTTCTGCATCTGTTGCTCACGGTGCTGCAGCGTTCAGAATCCTGTACATGGTGAAACATCTCAGATGGGACTCATGAATTCATGAGAGCTTAAAGAGCACACGCACACGCACACACACACACACACACACACACACACACGCACACACACGCACACACACGAGGCCCATCTGCTTGAGTGACCTGTAGTAATTAGTTATTAATCTTCCCCTGAGACGGAGCTGAGCAGGAATACATTAACACACTTACTGACACACAACAACACACGCCGAGAGATGATGGAAACCCAGGGGGTTATGGGTAGACAGACACAGACCATGGGGGCGGAGCATGTCAGAGGTGGAGCAAGCTGATTGGACGCTGACATAATGAAGAACATTTGAACAAGTCATAACTAAAGATGTGAGGCTTGCCAATTCAAAACACACTGTTACATTTTGCTGTTAGTGGTTGCTAGGGTGTTGCTATGCAGTTGCTAAAGTGTTTCGGGTGACTGTTGCTGGGGTGATGTTAGTGGTCACTAGTGTGTTGTCAGGGTAACAGTTGCTAGGGTGTCATTGTGTGTTGTCTGGGTAACGGTTGCTAGGGTGTCAAGTGTTTCGGGTGACTGTTGCTGGGGTGATGTTAGTGGTCACTAGTGTGTTGTCTGGGTAACAGTTGCTAGGGTGTTGCTATGCAGATGCTAAAGTGGTTCAAGCGGCTGTTACTAGGGTGTCATTGTCAGGGTGGTGTTATTGGTTGCTATGAAGTTGCTAAGGTTGTCCGGGTGACTGTTGCTACAGTGGTGATAGTTGTCGCTAGTGCATTGCTATGCAGGTGTTTTGGGTGTTGTTGCTATGCAGTTGCTAAAGTGCTTGGGTGTTGCCTGGGTGGCGTTGCTAGGTTGTTGTGGGCGTTGCTATGTGTTTGTTAGGTGTCTTTACTGTTTTCAGGACATTAGTACGTGGTTGCTATGGTGTTAGGTTTTTTTTTTAGCTCACTGGCATGCGGTTGCCAGGTTACAGTGTTTTTAGCATGCTAGTTCAGGTGTTGTGAATGGTTGCCAGGTTTTGCTCTGCATTTTGGATGCAGTGATTATCCTGTGTTGGTATGTTTATTGTGTTGCTATGTGGTTGCTAGGGAGTTCTGGTATAGGAGTTATACTCTTCAATACTCAAAGATTAGAGTTTAATCACATTATTTGTCCTTTTAAGAAATAAGACTATGTATGTGTGTGTGTGTGTGTGTGTGAGTGTATTATAGCTCCAAACCTCCACACACACACACACACACACACAGTCATGATGAACATCTGGATATAACATCACACATCAGTAATTTCTGATACTCACCTCACATGACTGGCGACAGACGTTCTCCTGCAGAACTAGCACAGGCTTCGCTTGAAAATACATATTTCATGCACCTGGTGTCATCTGCACACACGCACAGGTCAAAGCAGAGACGCAGCATGTTCAGTATAAAGAAAATCAGCTCAACCCAAAGCTCTTCTCAGATCAAAATGACAGAAAATACCCCAAAATACACACATTTTTGGATTTATTAAATTGATATAAAATATGTTAGTCGACAGCGTTGATCATTTGTCGGTGAATTTAAGGAAAACTGCAGGATTTCATCGCAAGAAACTATATTCTGCATAAAGAAAATGAAGCTGTTTATTATAACTACCAACACATCATTCCTGCGATGCACCTGATATTCATCAAAATCAGCACAACCAATGCCACTATCTGCCAACGGCACCGAATAGGACTGATTCTGCATCAGGATGGATTGAATGAAAATGTCAAAATGTATTTTCTTCATGCACTCTGCTTTTTAATTTTCACAGTTATCATTCGCTTTATATTACGGTAAATAATAGATCTATTTTATAAAACCAATGCAACTGTGATATGCACATAATGCAAAATGTATTTGATTTCGGATCAAAACAATAAGAAGTGGGTTGAATTTCCTTTAAAACTATTTTCTTGATGTGTTTTTGCATCTGTCATCGTTCTCTTTAAAACACTGTCATAGATTCTCAATTATAAACAATCAATGCAATTATGATGTAAAGCCAGAAAATATCATTCGTTTTGCATTAAAATAAAAAGAACCGTGGTGAACTGACATAAAAATATTGATTATTATTTTTATGTCGCTGTATTTCAGTTACCGAATGAAAGGTAAACGACATGCTGTGAATTAATGATAACGTGAACTGATATGATAATAATGCAGCAGTGCAAACAAAAAAAGTCTGTTTTCTTCATGCATTGCATTCATCAGCTTTCTTCTGCTGTAAATCATAAAAAAAAATCAACAAACTAACAGCAGTACAGCAGATGCTATACATACGAAACAAACTGCATCTTAAATAATGCCGCTGTGCAAAAAAAAAGACTTCTCTTCATGCAAAATATAATTTCTTCCTTTTTTAGTTAGCGATGCTAGCGCTTGAGTAAACCGCAGCACGAGAACACAGACGCAGTCAGAAGAGCTCAATAGACAACACTGGGTCGGAAGGACACACTTCTCTTTTAGGATAGTAAGTAAAGATCACGTTCCATGAAGATTTGTGAATTTCCTACGGTAAAGATATCAAAACTAGTCATATGCATTGCTAAATCTTCATTTGGTTTTCCAGATTTCCAGATACTGTCCTCTCCTGACAAACCAGACACGAACGGAGAGATGATTTATTGAGTGTATGGGGCTCTTATGACTGGTCTTGTGCTCCGGGCGTTCTGCGGTCAGCTGCCGTTGCTGATGATGACTGATGTGGTGTTGTGTCCGGCGCTGCTCTGAAAGTGCATGAGCGCGGTCAGTCTGTCCGAGCCGGGGCTGCTGAGAGCTGGACTCGCGTCTCTGAGGTCACGGTGCAGGACGAGGCGATCCGGTGCTCTGCAGACGGAGGAGAAGTACTCGCTCACGCAGCCCTCCTCCAGCTTGATCTGCTCCTGTCTCGCCCGGCTCTGACCCTTCCTCGACTCAAACGCCCGGATCTCACGGCAGCTGTCTCCTGAGTCACCCGAAGAGCCTGGAGACCGGTCCTCCACCTCCTCGTCCCAGCCAGCTGAGACAGAGACCAGGAGTTGTCAGCATGGCTAATGATGGTAGATGTTTGTAGATGAGAGTGATTAGTGAAGGATCATGTGACTCACGATGAGTTTGATGGCCGTGCTGAGCTGCTTTAGTGACCGGCGCTCGAGGTGTCTCCCACCATCCCTCTCTGCCGCTCTGAACGTGTGTGTGCGTTTGAGCACATGTGTCCAGTCGCTGCGGGGAGGCGGAGTCTGTCTGAGGGCTGCCGTCCCATTGGCTGTCGCGGTCAGAGTCTGAGCGTTCGGGCTGGAAGAACGAAAACTGCTGAAGAACACACGAAGACGTGAAACAACCTTCGAAAACACACTCAAGAGGAATAGTTCGACATTTATTTACTCTTTTCTCATCATCCAGAGAGATTATACTGTAATAATTAGTTATATTGAATGATTTATTTTCATTATTTGGCTGGACATAAAAATTGGCTTTTTATGAATTTCAATTAAACACTAAAAGTGTCACTCATCGTGAAATCTGAAATATTGTTAATGTGCATTAAAAATAACATCACACTTTTCCCCTAATTTCTCATTTTCTTTTAGTTCACCTTTAATACAACTTAAAAAATAACTATTTATTAAACAAATATATATAGTTTGGTCAGAAGTAACAATAAAGACACTGATTACATTGGTTAACATATACCACAGCAGAACTGTGACAATGGAGTGCATGTATAAACCCCACATCCTGTACAGCAGGGACGAGTACACGAGTGAAAGATGTGAGAATATCTTTAGCATCTGAAATGTGCATTTTGTACATTATGAACTGTGAAGTGGAGAAGGTATATGATTTCTTGTGATACCTGAGGGTAGGGAGAGGCCAGGATCTTGACCGCTGGGGCTCTGTCCAGGGTCTCTGTGTGGTTTGTGTACGGAAACACAGGCCTGCTGGGCTTCAGCTGCTCCAGAGACAGAGCCAGACCTTTATACTCCGTCTCCCTGAACACACACACACACACACACACATCTGTAAGTTTGCACACTCTCGCAGGAAGTGATCAGATAGTGTGGCGGTAGAGCGTCTCAGAAGAGGTCTGTGAAGCGAGGGTTAATCAGTCGTGAAACACAAACAGAGCTTGTGAATGTGTCTGTGTTCTGATTGACAGCTCCGCTGAACGAGACCGAGCGCAAACAGCCTTCGTTCTGCTCTTATCATCAAAACACGACAGTGTTATGACAGACTCCTGATAGATCTCACGTCACCGCAGTCTGACACAGAACTGGAAACCACAGACTTATAATAAACAAAGATTGATTCGGCTGAAAAATCCAAGAGAGGAGTTACATTCACGTTTACAATTACAAACAATATATTTCAAGAAAAAAAACTGCTTTCTTAAATTAAGAAAATACGTTCGCTACCTACCCACTGTTTTTCATTTTAATTTATTTATTCTTAATTGTATTGGGGGGGGGGGTAAATAAATTTTAAAAAAATTATGTATATATTATATATATATATATACACACACAATTAATTATATTCAAAATAATAATTTTGGATTACATACTATATGCATACATAAACGTACACACATGCATGTATATATTTAGGGGAAAAAAAGGGAATAATAGAGTATAAAAAATAAATAACTATATATATATATATACACATACATATGAAGAGTTACAGATATACAAACCCATCCATTTTTTTAATCATGTGTTTTTATTGTGTTACGTCAGAATAACCTAAAATCGAAATAACCCCGCTGCAGTGCGATTGAGATGACTGCACAATGAAAAACATGATTAGTAAAAATGGTGTCATCTCCAACTCTTGATATATACCGTATGTGTGTGTGTGTGTGTAGATATATAGTGCTGTCAGTGTGTGTTGTGTTTGGAGAGACTCACGTGAGGACGTAGTTAACGCTGACGATGCAGTGAGGACGAGACGAGCGACTGTTGTGAACAATCGTGGCGTAACTCTGCACCCAAACCCAGCCGCCATGTTTGGACAGGAAGCGGTAATATTTAGTGGTCACCTGACCTTTGACCAGCACTGCAGAGACAGAGACACATATTAAACATCCAACAGATTATAACAAACTCATAATCAACATACATCTGTAAGAGTCAGAAAAATGTAATTATGAGTGTGTGTGACTCCAAAAAACAAAACAATTATTATTAAATAAGATCCAAAATATGTCTCATATGTGTGTGTGTGTGTGTGTGTGTGTGTGTGTGTATGCGTTAAATGTGTAAATATATTAATGTTAATGTTAAAATATAAAGTGTTGCATTAATGTTTGTTAACATTAAAGAAAACAAAACAGCTTAGTTCATTTCAGCTTACATCTATTAAATAATACTGAGTAGTAATATTAGTAAATATTGAAATTAACATATCTATATATATATGAATTATATATACAGTGGGGCAGAGAAGTATTGAGCCACCAACTGTGCAAGTTCTCCCGCTGAAAAAGATGAGAGAGGCCTGTAATTTTCATCAAAGCTATATTATGATGATGGAAAATAAGTATTTGGTCAATAATAAAATTCCATCTCAATACTTTGTTGGCAATGACAGAGGTCAAAGGTTATCTGTGAGTCTTCACGAGGCCCATTCCTCCAGCAGATCTCCTCTAGAGCAGTGATGAGATCTGGCTAGGACCACACCTTCGTGTCCCGGGCCGTGTGTTTGGGATCATGGTCAAGCTGAAAGACCCAGCCACGTTTCGTCTTCCATGCTCTTGCTGACGGAGGGAGGTTTTCACTCAAAATCTCACGATACACGGCTCCATTCATTCTTTGGTTTACACGGATCAGTCGTCCTGGTCCCTTTGCAGAAAAACAGCCCCAAAACATGCTTTCTCCACCCTCACGCTTCACAGCAGGTCTGGTGTTCTTTGGATGAAGTTGAGTTTCATCTGACGATGTGACCTTCTCCCAATCCTCCAGATGCTCTCCAGCAGACTTCAGGCGTGGAGCTCCAGATGGAGGGAGAGTATCAGTGGTCTCGTATGTCTTCTGTTCTCTAATAATTGCTCTCACGGTTGATTTCTTCACACCAAGCTTCTGTCCTGTTGCAGACTCACTCTTCCCAGCCTGCTGCAGGTTCTGTTTCTGGTGTCTGACAGCTCTCTGGTCTTGGCTATAGAGGGGTGTGAGTGTTTGAGGTTGTGGACAGGTGTGTTTTATACTGATAACGAGTTCAATCATTAATACAGGTAACGAGTGTTTGATATTATTTGGTCTCTCATAGTTGAGGTATCCCTATAATCATTGATTTCAGGCCTCTCTCATCTTTTTCAGTGGAAGAACACACAATTGGTGGCTAACTAAATACTTTTTTGCCCCACTGTGATGTAAAAATGTATAATAATTTATACAATAATGAATATATTTTTCCTGTAGCCTCAGATTCAGGTTCTCTCTCCATTCTTCTCCTTGATCTTTTGATTCCGTCAATCACAATCTCTTACTTAATCATCTTGAAAGTGTGTTTGGTCTTAACCTGGTTTAGATCCGATCTCTCTGATCACCCGCACTTTACCTGCGTGAGTGTTCTTACAGGTGTTCCTCAGGGCTCAGTTTTAGGCCCCTTTACTTTTTAGTGATCTGTGACTGAAAGGCTTATTATTACTTCTGTTTTTTCTGTATCTCCACAAACACATACACACTCAAACATACGTGTGTGTGTGTGCATATATAACTTCTAGACGTTTTCAGTATGCATTTAAAAGATTCAGGATTCGAGATGAATATTGATATGGTTTAGACTCACGGAGGTGATGAGCGCAGCGCAGGTGAAAACTGTCACAGCTGTGCACGTGATGATACAGGGTCTTCTCAATCAGGTCCTGTGGCTCATATCCTGTCAGCTCTGAAACCCTTAGAGGCCCAGAAGAGCTGTGAATCAGTGGAGCATCTATAGTAAGAGTCCTGTAGGGGTCGTGTCTCTGTCTGCGGCTCACCTGGAGTCCAGGAAGATCAGCTTCATGTCGAGACTGGCTCTGAACATGAACATGTTGCTGTGAAGCTTGATCTCGGTGACGGCGCTGGGAGGTAACGTGTGTCCCACAGCCACCAGCCCCACGCTCTGATAGCAGCCCTCCAGCACTGACGACTTCAGATAGCCACTGCAGTGGATCACCTGCGGGGTCAGAGGTCATGCTCTGTCAGCTGACACGGGGTGTGTGTGAGAGAGTGTGTGAATGTGAGTGTGTGTACCTTATATCCTCCACTCGTCAGCCCGGCGTTACGTTTGGCCAAAACACACTTCATCCTCAAGAAGAAGGAGCGCTCTACCTCATACTCTGAAAAATTGACATCACAGCCATGGGTTGGACTCATGTGAATGATATAAATGCTAATCTTTTCACGCTAATTTAGTTATGTTCATATTAACCTGGTGTTTTGCTTGTTAACACTAAAAATGGCTTTAAACATAATTATATTTTAACTCTTTTAAAACTGTTAGTAAATAAAAAAATCACAAAGAAATGGCAAGTAACACACTGAATTAAGTAGAAGCTGAGGGTCTTGTATCACGCTGAAGGAGCTTATTCCTGCGATAACTACCGGCTGCCTGTATATTATCCCGCTTATTACACGGCTACTTGCCACATAAGGAAAAAAACTGAACATGAATATGAATTTAAAACATTTTATTGGCGTATTTGTTTTAAATTAACATTTTCATCCTTTCCGCGAAACGATATAGTACTACGTGTAATAGGGTAAAGGTAGTGATAGTAGGTTGGAGGACTACAAATAAGTTGGACTACAAATCCCAGCAGTCTGTGTG
>JAUMHR010000047.1:339914-357705 GCA_032361145.1 Enteromius fasciolatus
TAACCCCCCCCCCCCCCCCCAAAAAAAAAAAAAAAAAATAGTTGTAATTGGATTTAAATTACTATTTTAACATACTATTTTTTTTAAAATATTAATTATGTGATTACAAACTCTTAGCATAGGAGCAATACATTACATCATATTCTCCTCTTTTTCATTTTATAAATTAATTTAAATACAATATTTCTATATTTTCTAATTGATTTATGTTAATTTAAAACGATTTGTTTCTGAATTTGACATTTTTCTGATTTAACTAATTATTAGTGTTTAATTAAATTAAATTAAATGCTGTCAAACTAATTCATCCAAAATAAATGTTTGTGTTTACATATTTGTGTGTGTATATATATAGATACATTTACACTGCCGTTCAAAAAATGTGGGGTCAGTAAGATTTGCATTTATTAGATTAAAAATCCAGAAAAAAACTGTAATATTGTGAAATATTATTTCAATTTAAAATAAGTGTTTTCTGTTTGAATATATATTAAAATGTAATTTATTCCTGTGATACAGCGCATCATTACTCCAGTCTTTCAGAAATCATTCTCATACGCTGATTTATTACTAGAATTATCAATGTTGGAAACAGTCGTGCAGACAAATATATATATATTTTTTATTTGTTTTTCTTTGATGAATAACAAGTAAAAAACTTGTAAAATATTTTTTACCAAATATAAAACATTTCTAAAATGTAAATTCTTTGACTTTTTTGTTCATTTAATAGATCCTTGGTTAATAAAAGTATTCATTTCTTTCAAAGAAGAAAGAATAAGAATGTACTGATCCCAAACTTTTGAACAGTAGTGAAACAGTAAACTACTGTGTGTGTGTGTGTGTGTGTGTGTATAAATAAATTAAAAAACACACACATACATGTATATATTTAAGAAAAATATGTTACGTTTAAACGTTAAATATATTTATATATACTATGAACCAAATGGTCCACACATTTAGAATAACAGAAAAACAGTACAGAGAAGCTAGAACCCTTACAAGGGTTAAGATGGTTTGAAGGAGACACGCTAACATCGCTGCAGAAGAACTGCTACCTTCAGTCAAGTCTTGTACCCACAAGCTTACTTATTTCATGTATTAGAGCAATCGAATATATAGCCTAGCAGTATTCTGGTTGGAATGCATTCATAATAGCTGATAATATTAATGATGCGGCTGATTAAACAGTTTCAGAAATGCAGCGTTCAGCGGTTATTTTTGTTCTGGCGTTCTCTGCGGCCGGCTGGGCTCTGGATAACGGGCTGATGAGGACCCCGCCGATGGGCTGGTTAGCCTGGGAGCGTTTCCGCTGCAACATCGACTGTCTGAACGACCCCGACAACTGCATCAGGTTTACACCCCCCTCTCACAATCCGCTAAATGTTAATTCATTTACCAAAGTAAGAGGGATCATACCGAATGTGTGTAATTGATATTTAGTACTGACCTGAAGATGATAGTTATAGTCCACAAGAAAAAAAATTATAATTGTATTAAAAATGATCCCATTCAAAAGTTTTCACCCCCTTGATTCTCTATACTGTGATGTTCTCTGAATAAACCAACGCGGTGTGTTAGTTTAGTGATAGCTGTTCATGAGTCTCTCGTTTGTCCTGAACAGTTCAACTGTCTGCTGTTCTTCAGAAAAATCCCAAATTCTTCTTTGGCTTTACATCATCAGCTGCATGATTGTTGAGATGCATGTTTTCACACTACTGAGGATAACTGAGGGACTCATATGCAGCTATTACAGAAGATCAACACTCACTGATGCTCCAGAAGAAGAAACCATGCATTTAGTGTCGGGCGTGAAAACTTTTGAACAAAATGGAGATGTGTACATTTTTCTTTTAAATTCTGCCTGAATATCATATTTGTTTCATTTAGCACTGTCCTTTAGAGGCTACAGAAGAGACTTTTCCCAGAAGACAAACAAAACTTGATTTTCAAATTCTCTCAA
Source organism: Enteromius fasciolatus (assembly GCA_032361145.1). Taxonomy (NCBI): domain Eukaryota; kingdom Metazoa; phylum Chordata; class Actinopteri; order Cypriniformes; family Cyprinidae; genus Enteromius; species Enteromius fasciolatus. Next base: position 341,881 of record JAUMHR010000047.1, read on the forward strand.
AATGCATTTTTTTATGCTCGTTTCATTTTTTAAATGAACTTTTGATTAATTGTATTAATTTCAGCCTCATGTCAAGCTTTATCATTTGATTCTGCTGTATTTTTGGCTCAGTGAGAAGCTGTTCATGGACATGGCTGACAGACTGTCGGAGGACGGCTGGAGAGAGCTGGGATACGTTTATGTTAACATCGACGACTGCTGGTCCTCAATGCTGAGAGACAGTCAGGGCCGGCTGCAGGCAGACCCCAAGAGGTGTGACACACAGAAACATTTGGGCAAATTGGGCAAAAATGTATCTAATTTGCGAAAAAATAAAATGAAATTCGGGAACAAAAATGAAACGGAAATTGGTGGACGGTGGGGATTTTGGGAGAGGGGTTTAGAGAAATCAGTAGGGCCCTGCTGACCTGCTGTGTGTCCGGCAGGTTTCCTCATGGCATCCCTCATCTAGCGCAGTACGTTCACGACCGCGGGCTGAAGCTGGGCATCTACGGAGACATGGGCACTCACACCTGCGGAGGATATCCAGGAACCACGCTGGACAAGATCGAGACGGACGCCCAGACCTTCGCTGACTGGGGCATCGACATGCTGAAGCTGGACGGATGCTACTCAAACTCATCCTACCAGGAGCAAGGTGACACAGCTCGCAGAAATCAACGAGGAATCTATTCTGTATCATGTTTTTATTCTATATTTCTATCCATCTGTAGAAATGAGCTCATGACTGACGCTTTTAATCGTTATCTTCTGTGATTGATGAAATCCAGGCTACCCAATGATGTCAAAGGCCCTGAACGCTACGGGCCGGCTCATTGGCTACTCCTGCAGTTGGCCCGCCTACCAGGGTGGCCTCCCGCCGAAGGTGAGCAGAAAGCAGACAGGAAGTGATGATGTAGAGATGCATGATTACACAGTCGTGTTTGTCTCGATCATCATTCTCTCACGGTTCGGACTTAAACAAACAAACCAAAAAAGATGATTGCTGCAGTCTTTTTAAAAGACTTCAAATCAGTTTGAGTGAAATATGAAACATTTGAACAGAAATGTTTTGATCATGCTAACAGCATGCTGATCATTCTAGACGCTGTGTTTCAGGTGAACTACACTGTGCTGGGTCAGATCTGTAATCTGTGGAGGAACTACGATGACATCCAGGACTCGTGGGACAGTGTTCTGAGCATCGTCGACTGGTTCTTTGATAATCAGGACGTCCTGCAGCCCGCGGCTGGACCGGGACGCTGGAACGACCCGGACATGGTGAGCGTTTGAGGATTCTGTACTGTGTGTGTTTTAGATTTTTATTAGTGCTTAGTCACATCAAAATAAAAGTGTTTCTTTATATAATATATTTGTATGTAATATGTATATTTATTAAGTATATATAAATACAAACACATGCATGTATATATTTAATGAAAATATGTTATGTTTACATAATAAATATATTTAGATATATCAAATATAAGAAAATAAATATATAAATGCATTTTCATGTAAATACTTTCTAAATATATACTGTATGTGTGTGTTTTAATATAAACAATAAATAAACACAGCATAAAGATATATATTATGTAAATAAAGACCTTTATTTTGGATGTGATTAATCGTGATTAATCATTTGACAGCACTAATTTTTATAAAACACAAGTAAATGACAACTCAACAATAAATGAGTGCATGAATGCATTTTAATTTATTTTTTGTAGCAGTTTTATTCTATATGTATATTATATTTTATTACATATTTACATTAATTGAACAAAATAAGTGGAAAAAAATATAATATCAACTCTAAAAACAATATTAAAGCAACAGCATAAATAATTCTGATTTCATTATATTTTGCTCTATTTTATTGGGCCTTTAATATTCATATATATATATAAACATCTACATTTTCATCCTATTTTGTTTATAATAAAAATCAAATGACTCCAAAACAAATATTTTTTAAATAGATTTGTTATTCTATATTTTTACTGAGGTCAAAATAATAACAATAATGTGATTAAGGCAATACATGGACTAATAATAATAGATAATAGCATCTATAAATTGGATGTGTTATTTTAAACAATATTGATAAATGATAATTTTTTTAATTATTAATTTTAATTTAATTTGATTCTATTTAATTTGATCTAATTACATTATTTTAAGGGGGTTTATTTTATTCTATATTATAAAATATTCTATATTGTATATCATTTTATTATTTGCATTTCATAGTTTCCATTTTATTCTGTATATTTTTGACTCTATTTTCTGCAAATAAATCCTGAAAATAATCTGTTCTCTCGTTCTCAGCTGATCATTGGAGACTTCGGCCTCAGCATGGACCAATCACGTGCTCAGATGGCGCTGTGGGCGATCATGGCCGCGCCTCTCTTCGTGTCTAACGATCTTCGTACGATCAGCAGCGGCGCTCGCGCAATCCTGCAGAACAAGATCGCCATCGGCATCAATCAGGACCGGCTGGGCATCCAGGGCAGACGCCTGGTCAAGGTGAGACCGCTCAAGATCAACAAAAACTCTTAAAATTGAGATTATAAATATATTATATGGAAAAACTTGGGTCACAAATATTACATTTCTATCTACTTATTTTATTACTATAGTTTTAGAAGTCGTCACGGTGTTATTTTAGTCTTTTTTTCCCCAGTTTAATCAAATCAACATGTTTTGTTTAATCTAGTCCTGTCAAACAACTAATCACATCCAAAATAAAAGTATTTGTTTACATAAAATGTATATATAAATAAATACACAAATGTGCATGTATATATTTAGGAACAATTGTTAAGTTTATATATTGAATATATTTATATACGAGTATAAAAATATGTAAATATAAAAACACACTGAATATATTCAGAATGTAAACTCAATGTGTGTGTTTTTATCTATACATAATAAATATACACCGTACACACACATTAAAAAACTTTTATTTTGGATGTGATTAATCGTTTAATTTAATTTATTTTCACAGATATATTTTGATGTGTAAGGATTTTTTTTTAAGTAGATTAGATCCATAAGTACATATAAAATATTATTTGGAATAATCATTTCTGTTCCATCATTATTTATTTATTTATTTTTTTTAAGCACTTTTTTAAAATTCATTTATTTTTTAAGTATATTTGTATTTATTGACTATTTAATCATATTCCATTAATTTGAGTATAGTTTTATCTCAGTTTTATTCATTTCTTTTCACAGCTACATGTTTCTATGAATAACAACCCAATATGTTATTTTATTATAAACGTGTAAAATGGTTAGATATGTTATTATTAGATTTTAATTACTCATTTAGTTCATTATTTGTATTACTTTATTTTCACGTTTGCAGGAAATGGATAAAATGCCAGTTTATACTGTGAAAGTCATATTATTATACATTTTTTATTTTATTTACATTTTATTATATGAATTGTTATTTGGAAAATTCTATAGTGTAATACTTTGTTACACTTTTACATTTATTCCTTATATTTTATTATTTATTATTTGAATCTGAATAATTCTATAGTTTATGTAATGTTTTTGCCGTGTTTGCCACTTCTTCTGCTGTGTCTCTGTCAGGAGAAGAGCGGGATCGAGGTGTTCTGGAGGCCCCTGGCTAAAGGATCCAGCGCTCTGGTGTTCTTCAGCAGGAGATCTGATATGCCTTATCGCTACACGACCTCTCTGAAGGAGCTGAGCTACAAGACGGGAGTGTATGAGGTCAGCTTCAGTCACACAGGAGCAGCAGCTCTGATCAGTCACACATGAGTTATGCATCTCTCTCTGTCTCTCTGTCTCTCTCAGATGTATGACGTGTTTTCGGAGCAGCTCTTGCCTCAGGTGAAGGACAGCACAGAGTTCGTGGTGTCCATCAATCCGTCTGGAGTGGTCATGTGGTACGTCAGTCCTGTGGCTGAGTTGAGGAAGGAGGCGGGTCCTGGGCGCTTCAGGGAGAAGCTGACTGGGCCAAAGCACCACCAGCATGCTAATGAAGTTGACGCCCCTCTGGTGCTTTGAGCTCCGCCCATCAGGAACGAACGACACACTCAGGGACATTTAGCCAATCGGACGTGCCTACAATCACTTGATCTGCTTTCGAACTGCTGTCTTGTGTGATTTTTTTTTAATAGATCTGTTTCTACTGAACGACATCGGGCGGAATTGAATGTGTTTTTGCACTGACTTTAATAGCGTCTCATTTGTGCACATTCAAGTTTGAAGTCATTTATAAATCATCAGGTTCAAATTATGATGCTTTTGTGGAGGTGTACTACTGTTTTTAAACTCCAATAAACACTTGATCTAAATTACAGAAGTGTGTACATGAGTTTGTCAGTCGGGCGGTATTGTTTGGTCCTGAACTGGGTTACAAATTCATTAAATATCACAATAAATGTTTATATTTATAGTAAGATCATTTACACCGTTTCAAATTAGACTTTTCTGAGTTCAACCATTTCTGAACATAATATTCTTGTAAATGAGTTGCCTTGATGGTGATTAACTCGTGTTATTTTGACAATACACCTGAAAGATTTCACAACTTTAGCCGTCACTTTTCATGCGATAAAATCAAATAAATTGTTGTAAAAGCCGCTGCTGTAGATACATACGCTTCAAGTCTGACCAACACACCTATATTTAAAGTCAAATTTTAAAAAATTATAAAAGCTTATTTATTAAGCTTGCCGATTATGCATAAATCTTAAATGTCACAAAAATGACAAAGCAAAGCCCTCTAGCGGCGGGAAAGCGGTATGACGTCACAAAGCATCGTTGGCTTACCTCGCGTGAGTTGGCCAGTTCCATACTGAATCACTGATTCAATGATCAGTACCTTCATTCAGCATTGCTTCTAAAGTATCGATTAACTGTTTTTCGTTATTTAAACTAAAGTCCTGAATGTAGTGGTGGGTACTTTTAAAGCACTGCTTCGCGAAGCTTCAAAAGCTTTATGAGTCATTTGATTCGAAACATCACGAACTCGCCAAGTCACGTGATTCATTTCAAAATTTTAGCGCTTGTCCGCTGACTGAATCCATGAATCACAGCGCTGTCTTTGCTTTTTACCTGGTCGCAAATCAGTTTGATACATTTGTTGACAATTTCGAAACATTACCTGCCTGTCTAGACAAACAAAACATGCCCTGCGCTCCAATGTGCATAATATCCACCATCCTATATGCCCTAAATAGTATTGAAAATTACTATCATCAAGAATTTAGGATGTACTGTATGCACATTCGGACGCAGACAATCTCTGCAAATGAATAAACATATATTAGACACTTAATATTCAAGGTTACTATGCTTGGTAATTGCATTTAATATTAGCCTATACTTTCGATAAAACATCTGCAGTGGGTGTTTACAAGCTGCAAAATGGCTCAATAGATTCAAAGCTTCGATTCGTTTCTCTCATCGACTCCTTGCAGGTATTTTGTTTTCTAAACCTATATCGCACTTAGTTTTAACATTAAATACAACTCAAACTCAAGATATATATTTTTAAATACACTCCCGCCCAAATCACGCATCGTGCCGCTAATCAAACAAACATGGCGGTCTGGGACACGTTTCTACCTACGCTTTTTTTCCTCAATTAGGCTTCTACATTAAAACGGTCCAAACTGAGATTTGCAGACATCCCAACCTGCAAGAATTGTTTTCAGGGAGAATTATCCAATTCTCGGGGATCAGGGAGCCATTATCAATATACGGGAGACTCCCGGAAGACTAGGGACGTCTGGATTTGATTTCAACATTACTATAACGTTTAAATTGACGCTCACCTGGACGTCGCTCACCTTCTTTCTCCCAATATAAGACCCGCCGCCATATTTGGTCACGTTCGAACCTATTAAGATTGTCCAATCACGCTCGATTATTACTTCATCTGACGTTTAGGCTAAGCTGCATTTATGTTTATCCGAAGATGTGGTTTAAGTTTAATAATATATTTTTGTTCTGCTGTATGGGTACATGTTGTTCATGTATTTTTGTTCTGCAATAAAAATGACTGTAACAGAAAACATGCTTCAAGAAAGTGCACTGATAAAATTACTATATAGTTATATATAAATACGTCATATTTTCTTCCAAATTGTAAATTAAAAAATAAGCATTTCTTTTTCTTTATAAAATGGCAGTTGGTCAAAATAACAAATAATTTTGTTTGTTGTGATTGAAAATCAGGGTTATTCCATCAAATATTGATTTCATAACTCTTATGCAATTTTGTTATTTTGACCAATTGTCAAAACATGCTCTGGCATTTAATTAATTTTTTTTAAATGATTTCAGTATTTTTCAGTGTTAATGTGTAAGCGTTCTTAAATCAAGATGCATGTACCGGAGAAGCAAAGTGACTAGGTGATGTTTTCTGAAAAAACCAACCATCAAAATATCTGTTAATGATGTCAGAAAAAACGCCATTTTTTGCCCCTACAAAAGATTGGCAGATAATATTCTTTCTTCTTTTAAGCAATAATTTGTATTAAATATGTTTTCATGAAATAATAAAAACTCAGTATCTCAGGTCATTTTGCATCTCAAGCAAACATACCTTGATTTAAATAAAGTTAAAATATTTGCACTGGAAACCCAGAAATAAATACTGATAAAGAACATCCTTTCTTGAGCATTTTTGCATCAAGTTATTATAAAGGATACACATCATGCAAGAAGAGGAACAGCAGTCTGTTGGACGTTCACGTGGACTGAGGTCTACAGACACAGTCATTTATTCTTCACACAAACGACTCACTTCCAGCTCATAAGAATACGTACTCAAACGTTTATTTTTTTCCCAAATGAACACACGATAAACTTGTGATGGCGACTGTGGATTGCTCTTCTACTTGAAGTCACACGATACACAAGAATGGCACCAAAAGACGAACGAGTTCTGACACAAACCAAAGAAAAGCCATCGAGTGAAGCCCGTTCTGGAGAGAGTTCAGTCAGTTCATGGAAACACAATACAGAGTTTCTTTAGTTTCAGTATTTACAGCTCGATGCTTAAGTTGATATTATACCTCTGCATCTGTAAAGACGTCTGTAAACTCACCGACGGGACAGGCAAACGTGAAACGAACACTCGGAGCCGGAGTCTAAACCTAAAGATGAGACTAATCTGGTGTCTTGTCTTTTTGCAGCATGCATTGTTCAGCGAACATCGGTGTCAGATTCAGCAGCGGCGAGCGGTTCGGTCCGAACTGAGCCAGCGCCGCTCCAGAGAACATCCAGACGCTTGCAGCTTTAGCAGAAACCACAGAAGCGCAGCCTCTCTACACACAGCAACACATATCTGTCCTTTATACCCAAAGCGGATGATCTGTGTGTGGCAGTGATCGAAGGCTGTCGGGTTCGAACCGTGCTTACATGTGCATGCCAACAGGAGGATCCGGTTCTTCATTCTCCTCTGGAGACGTAGAAACTAACACTAGTACAGACAGAGTGCGATATAAACTCACGAAACACACTTTACACGCATCCAGATGATCCTGAGATTCACACACACACACACACTCTACAGACGGGATGCGGACGGAAGCGGCGTCCTCCTGCGGTCGACGGAGTCGGGAGAACATGGCAGCTCGTTTATTAAGGCATTGGATTGGTTCCGTGGTTCGTCCGCTAAATAAGAGCTTGTATGTGGGTAAATGAGTGAAGGTTCTCCTCCGCGCCGCTGCTCGATGACACGTCTGTCAACACTGAGAGGACCGCCAGACCTGGACCACACACATCAACATGAAAAATAAAATATTAAAGGGAATAAAATATATATTGACGCTAGACGCTGGGAACATTTCTTTAAGTTTCATCTTCATCATGAACTGAAATAACACATTAATACTGAAATACATACTGAGAGCATCCATCTACCCACTAATCTATCCACCCACCCATCCATTCATTTCTACATATAATTCATATTCATAAAATTCATGTTCATTGTGAGGTCTTACTTCATTAGGACTTGCTGACGTTCTCATAGATGACGTCGCTTGTGTGCATCTGCTGCTTCTTCTTTTTCCACATGAGGAGGACGCACTGATGGATGAACACGTACTGCTCCTGCACACACACACACACACACACGTCATTTGACCATTCCAAGCCCATTTCAGCAATATTAACTTGATATCTAACAACTATGAGTTTACACTAATATTCTTATATCTTTATATCTCACAGAAATCTATCGAGCTTGTTTTCTACCACAGAATAAAAAAAACATGTCATTTAGACTAACAGTAAAAGAATTGTGAGTTTAAAGGTCCAGTGGTCAAAACAAGCTTACGGTTCAGCGTTCGATTTTTGTTCTGTACCTCTGTTTGAACCATGGAGAGCCGATGTGAGCGCATGTCTGACACCAGGCCCAAGACGTCTACATACTCGTGTTCCTGAATGTGCTGCATCAGCCGGTCCAGAGCGATGAAGGTGCCGGTGCGACCCACTCCAGCACTGACACACACACACACACACACACACACACGTCAGTGTCTGCTCCATGATAGCTGAAGCCAAACCACAAGCAGAACCTCAGTGGTTCACAAACCAGTTCATCTCCCATTCTTTGTCTATTGGCTGTATTTTTGTTTTTCCTCTGATAGCCCACACCCCCTTAATGAGAACCACTGGTGTAAAGCCCCATTCACACCAAGAAGGATGACTATAAAGACAACAATATAAGAATCCACACGAGTGAATGGTATCATCTGCTCTAAGCACACGCGTGTCTGCTGCTTTAAACTCATGAGCTCGTAGCAGGACGGATTCTGATTGGCTGTCAATGTATTCAGTGATTAACATTACTCTGAGCCTATAGCTGTGGTGTGGACTCTGAGGATGATATTGTTATCTGTATAGTCGTTGTGCGTGGTGTGAACTGTCTCTTCACCTGCAGTGGACCACGATGGGCCCTTTGGTCCTGTTGACCTGCTGGCGGACGATCTGAACGAACTGTAAGATGCTCTCGATGGCGTTGACCGTCGGCACGCCGTGATCTGGCCACGAGGTGTAGTTAAAGTGCAGAACGTCTTGAGTTTCATCAGCCTTCAGGAGCCAGAAACACAGAACGTCAGACAGGAACTAGGTTTTAGCACAACTTTGATGAAAGGTTTTGATCCACTTCAAATGCAGTGTTTCCCAGCCCTGTTCCTGGAGACGCACTGACACCGTTTCCAGCCTTTCCGAATCAAAAACATCAACTCAACAGCCTGTTAGTACAGAAATATAGAGAGATGAGAGAAAAATCTAAAATGTTCCTCCAGGAACAGGGCTGGGAAAAAATGGACTAATGTATACATCACCCATCCACCAATCTACCATCCATCCATCCTCCCACACATCCTCCATACGCCGACCCCCACCCACCAATCAATTCATTTATTCATTCATCCACCCATCTATCATTCATCCATCCTCCAGGGTTATGTCTGGTAGAGTTAGTCGTGTTCCTCACGTATCCCAGTCTGAAGTTCCTGACGGTCCACTCGGGCGAGTCGCTCTCGGACAGCATCTCGACCGTGATCTCTCCGTACGCCACGGGCTCCTCGGTGAAGGGCCAGTAGTGGTCACACTTTACCTGCACAGGAAGCACACACTCTCGTTAACACCATCTCTGTGTGATGTCACGGCCGTAACCGAGCAGTTGCCGTGGGAACTGACCCTCCTGCGCTCGTTACACTGGGTCAGCATGACGATGATGTGAGACTTCTGCTGCAGGACCATCTTCCAGAAATCGTTCCTGGTGTCGGGCAGCGGCCCCTGCGTGGCGATGAACTCGTGCGGAGAGTTATAACCCTGGACACACACCACAACACAAATGACACATCCCATAATCGTCTCGAATCGCTGATAGTGACGAGCTACTCACAGGAATATAGTTGGCATTGATGTAATCCGAGCCTTCATCGTTGTGCAGAGAGACCAGCTTCACTCGACTGAAATCATCTGTGACCAAACAAACATTCAACACTCACTCTCCACAGAAACGATCTGTACTCATAACTTCATGAGTCAAGATCATCCATTTCTATTTTATGCCAGAAATCGTTAGGATATGAAGTAAAGATCATGTTCCATGAAGATGATAAACAGCAGGGAAAAACATTTACACTCTCAAAAAAAATGATTTTTATATATATTTTTTAAATAAACGCATGTAAAAATCTGATATTTTATACTTTATATATATGTATGTTTTATACTAAATATTTTCCCTCGACATTTGTGCAGTATTTTTGTGGTATTTTTTGCTAAACTATATAGGTTTTTATACAACTTTTTATGTATATTCGCTTTTGAAAAGACCCATATTTCAAACTTTCATTCATGGAGATAACAAGCCCAATGTGCCATGATTTAATGGAAAAACGTACAATCTACTGGAAAACAAACACTTATAAAATAAATGAAGGCGTGTAATTTCCACTACAGCCACCAGATGGGTGTAGAACATTACTCACATCTATTAATCTTTATTTTAGTTTGAATCAGTTCAAGTTTATTAATAGTTTTATTTAACTATGATAACCCTGTGTGGATCTATGAAAGTGGGCCAATCAGAACAGTGCAGCTTTGACTTCAGTGGGCGGGGCTTGGCTGGCCGGCCACTCACAGGGCAGGATGTTGGTGTAGCGGTTCTTGGGTCTGTTTACGGGCAGATCGGCCGCTTCGTGAGACAGATCCAGACCGACGCTCTTCAGCTCCTGACAGAAGCACAAAGTAAACAGATCAGTCGTACACCCGTCGCTCTCGGACCAGCGTTCGCGTGTTCTGTGTTTTACCTCGAACTGCAGGGAGAACTTGTACGCCGAATCCTTGCTCATGTCTTTGATGTAGGCGTCGAAATCACTGAGCTGAACGGGACTGAAGACACAGAAACAAATCAGAGTAATTCATCATCTGAACCTGTAAAGAGCACTCTCAATAACAACAAAACATTGCGCTTTTGTAAAATAATTAAAGCAACAGAACGCACTTTCTCCGTCTCTGTGAACTTGTGCGTGAAACTCTGTATGCTTGCGTTACAGACACAGAAACCATATCTATAGAGAGCGAAACGACTAGTTTCAAATGGAAGACATTCCTTCTCCGTATGAAACATGCGTGCAGGCACATCATGCTGTCGCCGACTTCATCTCATAAACCAAAGACAAAGAAAGCATTAGACTAGTTTATCAATGAATTATTAATGTTAATGCAGCCTCTTTACTCTTTCCCCCTGACACAAGTATAATCGTTATGTTTGTGGAAAGCTTTATGTATGTGCTTGAGCGCTTAGTAGGCCGTGTGGGCAATTAAAGGCTCATTATTATGACTTAGTGCTTTATTATTAAACTAATGCTTCAAATGAACGACTGCTAGTCGAACAGACAAATCATCAGCCCTGAGACAATACATCACACATAAGAAGAGTCCGATTTCAAGTTTTACTGACTTCATGTTCCATCTCTTCATTTTGAACTCTAGATAGAATAATTTAAGTGTAAAATATACTAAATGAATTGTTTTAAATATTGCAATAAATGTTGTATTGTGGAATTCATATCATGACATTATCATATCGTTACATCCCTAGTTAACTCACACCATCACACTAACTAATGGCCGTTTTTACCTGGTTAGTTTCCTCTTCTTCAGCGCTGTTTTGCTCCTGCGGGTCAAACACAGACAGACGCGTCACTGAACTGAGATCAGACCTCATCAGCTAACAAACACTCTTCAGATCCTACAAACTAAACATGCATCTCCAGCCCGACGCAGCTCCGGCGGGAAACCACAGAAAACAACGCACTCTGGAGGATCACTGGATTTATATTTGACTTTAGAATTAACATATCTCTCTCTATATATATTATATCAAATATATTTTATACTTTTATGCATTTATTAAATGCATAAATTGTAACTTGTTTGTTTACATTTAAAAACTATTTCATTATGTTAATACATATATACATATTTATTATAATTTGAATACTTTATATATTTTTTATCTTTATAAACATTTTATTATTACTTCTTAGATTTTTATATTTTATTTATTTTATATAAATTTGTAGAATATATTTGTTATAATATATGTAACGTGTATAATATATATTTGTATTCTTGTGTTATCATATTTATATACATTTTACATTTTTTAAATGTAATCTTACATGCCCTTTCTTTTCTTTTTTTTTCTTTGATGTTCTCCATAATCTTCCATATTATTATTAATTTCTGAATTAAATTGTAATAAATGTGCAACATTGTAAGTGTTGCTTTTTAAATATTAATATATAAAATAAATATTTTTTAAATATGTATTTTATTAAAACATTTTAATGGATTTTATTTATACATAAAAAAAAAAAAACTTTCAAAATATAAAATTAATTTCTATCATTTTAATTATTAATGCATTTTGCACTTCTCTTCACTTATTGTATCATTGTTTTCTGAAGCAGCGTAATGTCATTATTTTCTGTGGAGACCAGCGCTCAGCTCGAGTCAGACCCGGAGTTTCTTCAGGAAGTCAAGCTAACAGAAGAGGAAGAGCCGAGCAGATCGGCTGAAGTCTCTGGAGTGAGTCGGACTCAGAATGGAGGAGCTGAGCAAACATGCGAGCGTCATGCGTTAGTGACATGCGTCGAGACGCTGTTAAACACAGACAAGAGCACAGATGCAGATCCGGCCTCTGATCCGTTACCCATAATGCACTACAGCATCTACGTGTGTGTTTGTCTGTCCGCCGGCCGCCGGCTGCCGCGCTGCTACTTACCACGGATTAATATAAAAGGCCAAAAGATAGTCAGTCCAAAGGCAGGATGGCAGAAGCGTGAGGAACGCAAAGAGACTCCTGCGCCTGAAGCCCATCGAACAAAACAGAAAGCAAAAGACATAAAAAAAGACCAAGGGCAAAAAGTTGGGGACAAAACATGGTGCTCCATTAGTAATAGTGACACACACAGATGATTGAGCATATTTCATTAGTGTCTGACAGGTTAATGATCGCGTCATGCAGTCAGTGCTAACCAGCGCTCATATTAACACCAACATCACAGATCCACCTGCTCGCTGCTTCTAACACGATACATGTACTCCATGTAAAATCACTCAAATACGCTTTTTGGAAAAATGATCAAATTGAAGCCAGGTTCTGCATTAAACAAGAACTAATGTCTCCCAGCGGGGTCCGAAAAATCCACTTCATTCAAAGGAAAAGCATTTTTCTGAACCTGCTGGGACACATTAGCTCTCGTTTTATGCAAAAACTGCCTTCATTTTGAACAAATTCAACCTAATTTCTAATCTAAACCGAAATCTCTTCTGTTCTAGAAAACAGCTTACTCAGATCTCCTGAAGTGAATTTTAATAATCTTACATATATATTATTATTTTTGTAAATCTCTCTCTCTCTTCCTCTTATATACATACATACATATATATTTCTCAATTTATATATATATATATAGTATATCAATTGTATAATCTATAATTGATATATTACACTGATAATTTAACATTTTTATTATTTTTACATTTTAAAATTATTTTATTATACAGTAAAAATTTAGATTAGTTTTTTTCTATATATATATAATTTTTTGGATTTTTTAAACTCAATTATACTGAACTGAAATATAATTAAGCTTTAAATGCATTTATTTATTTATTTTTTCCTTTTTTAAAATTATTTTATATATTAATTTATTTATTTATAATCATAAACAATTCTTTTGAATTAATCATTTATATTTTTTCCCACTATATGTATATAATTTATATTTTGAATAGACTTTATAAACTTAATTTTACTGAACTGAATTTGGAAGTTTTTGAGTTTGGGTTTCTTCACGAGTCGAGCTCTAAACATCTCAGCAGAAAGTGAGAGAAAAAACATCACTTGACTTCATTACCAGGCCAAAATCTGCCTTTACTGACCTCTTTAAGCTCTTATATTAATCATGTGTGATGATTCTCGCCAGTCGACACCAACAATTACACGCTCACTTCCTGTGTGTGTGTGTGTGTGACTGACAGCGAGAAACACAGCAGCTCCTACCAGTTATACGGCAGCTTCCCGTCCCGCTCGAAAGAGGCGAAATTCACAAAGGTTTCGGCGCCACATTCCCTGAAATCAACAGAGAGCTCAGAAAACAGACTTAAAACCAGCTCTAATTTCATCAGTCCCAGTACACTGAACCCTTTGTTCGTATAAAGCCTAAACATCACAATCCATGTGTGCTAGACGTGTTTTCCAGTATTAAATAAAGTAATAAATGCATTACTGCTGTCAAATGATTAATGTCATCCAAAGAAATGCTTTTGTTTGCACAACATATGAGTGTATTGTGTATATGTATTATGTGTATATATATATATATATAAATACACACAGATTCATGAATATATTTAAGAAAGTTTTATGTTTATACATTTAAAATATGAACATATAATAGCAATTATATGAATATGAATATATAGATGTAAATATTTTGTAAATGTACACTGTCTGTGAGCAGAAGAGGCTGGAGGTGTGTCTCACCGGCTCAGCTCCATGTGTTTCTTGCGCAGCACCAGCAGAAACAGAACCAGCAGACTGATGAGAAGAACGCTGAGGACCGCCAGAGCGGAGATCGCTGCCACGCTCGGGTTCATCTCGCGCACTGCACACACACACACACACACACACACACATGTTTTCTGGGGTCTCTCTCTTCATAGGTGTAATGGTGTTTCTACTGTACAGACTGTATGTGGTATTGTACACCTAAACCTACCCCTTACAGGAAACACACACACTTCTACATTCTCAAACACTTCATTCTGTGTGATTTAGAAGCTGGTTTCCTTACAGAGACCTAACATATGTCCCACAAACTCAACATTTACTGCTATACCTATCTTTGTGGAGACAATAATGTGATAAACACTCATTCTTCTATCCATATCCTTCTATTTGATCATGTTCAGTGCTTTGCAGAAGCTGCTCAGTGTGTGCAGTGCCATGAATTTTGCACTTAAATATAATAAATATTCAAATTATATTTGAATTATGGTTAGGATTAGGAGGGAAGAAATCTTTTGGCTTCTCTCCTGAGGCCACAAGAGGGCGCACTGAGCTAAAGGAAGGAAGTGCACAATGTTTAAAATAACATTTATAGACCTTATGTTGCTGATTAAATTGGTTAAACAATTATAACCCCGGCTCTAGAGTGTGTGGATGAAGTGGTTCTCACCGGCTGTGCTGACGCTGATGTACGCCGGGTCACTGACGCTGCTGTAGCTGCTGCTGACCACTGTACAGTTATATGAAGTGGACGGCTGCAGTCCAGACACGGTCACAACATGAGCGGCGGTCAGCAGCGGCTCTCGCACCTTCTGCAGCAGAACACACACACACACACACACAACTCTTATCTCCTGTGTTTCTCTGTTATACTCTAGGGAGCGCTATTATGCATCTCCTGAATCAGTCTAGAAAGTGCCGATCAAAAACACATGAAACATGCACATGAAAAATAATGCAATCATATTAATGCAACAAATGTTTCTTTCTCTGTGTGTGAAAGTGTTACGAGCTGTTAGTGCAGAGACTCGATCCTGAAGCTGATGAAAGTCTCAAAACAAAAGACATACTCTTTTTAAAAATAATGACTTGACCACGCCTCCTAAAACGACTCGTTTAAACACGCCTCCACTTTTCTCCGTCACAGAGTGGGTTTATTTTCAAATGTTTCCACAAAGAAAGAAGGCGGAGCTATTATTGTGTCTGTAGTGTTGCTGCGGGCGCCATGTTCTGGAGAC
>JAUMHR010000047.1:399098-410940 GCA_032361145.1 Enteromius fasciolatus
ACACACACACACACACACACACACACATCACCAACACCTAGGTTTCCATCCAGTGTTACCAATTTAGCTTATGCGCAAAAATGCAAAAAACATTTGCAAACAAAGCACTGTTTCCATCCAGCATGACAAAATCATTACTTCCTGATTAACTTGCGCTAAATATCACGAACAAGCTTCATGCCGTTGATCTCAAAGTCACGTGTCTTCTTTGTTACGGATTCAGTAAAAGTGCGTGGATCGTGCTTCATGCGCATGTTTTTCACGTCACATTCATTCTGATTGGTCAGTTACGACAACCAGGGTTTCAAATTTGCATGCAACTTAATTATTTTGTGTGCCAAATATTTTATTTGAAGAATGTAAATTTAGGTATTTAAAAAAAATAAACTACTGTTTTCTAATTGTTTTCTCTCTTTTTAAAAATGTCTATATTTATTGATTTTTATGTATTTGTTTGTTTAAATATTCATTCATCAGACAGTGATTTAAAGTCAAAGAATACAAGATTTTGACTTAAACCTTATTATATATTCTATTTTTGCTGTCATTTTAGCTAATGTTTTTTCTAATGTTTTTGTTTATTGCCAATTTTATTAGATTTCTTTTCTTTTCATTTTTTTGTTTATGTTTATAAATGTTTTTGTATGTTTAAATATTCATTTATTAGTTTTTTTTTTTTTTAACACTCATTACTTTTAGTCACGTGTGTGTGTGTGTGTGTGTGTTCCTCAGGAGGACGTGCTCCAGAAGGAGGGTCACATGCGCTGGGGCGACGGATTTATCCTGGTCTATGACATCACGGACCGCGGGAGCTTCGAGGATGTGGCTCCGCTCAAGGGCCTCCTGGACGAGGTCAAGCGGCCCAAACACGTGCCCCTGGTGCTGCTGGGAAACAAGGCGGATCTGGAGCACGCCCGGCAGGTGGCCACGGAGGAAGGCGAGCGGCTGGCGGCCGACATGGCCTGTGCGTTCTACGAGTGCTCGGCGTGTTCGGATCAGGTGGGGACGGGTGGAGGCGTGGCGGAGGCCTTCCATGAGCTCTGCAGAGAGATCCGCCGCCGACGAGCCGTTCAGGGCAAGACCCGCCGCCGAAGCTCCACCACACACGTCAAACAGGCCATCAACAAGATGCTGACCAAGATCAGCAGCTAAAGCTTCTCTGGATATGACCCTCCGTCCATCAAAGATCAGGAGGAGTGTGTTTCTTCAGCAGGTCTGGAGAAACATCTCAGCAATGGATGCTCTGCAGCGAAAGAGTCCAAACACAGTCAATAATCCATAAGAACTCTTCCTCCACATCACCTGTTGTTTCTCACATCATAGATTTCTCTCCTGATTTCGCTGGAGGAGGTGTTATTATGGATTATGAACTCGTTAGAAGCATCTTAACGCTGGATGAGTTTGATCTTCTCCAGATGTTAGCTGATGGACTGGAGCGCTGTGGATTATTTGGATGTTTCTATCAGACTCTCATTCTGACGGCACCCATTCACTTCCATTACTGAGACGTTTCTCCAGATCTGATGAAGAAACAATCTCACCTTCATCTCAGATGTCCTGAGAATGAGCACATTTCCATTTTTGGGGAAACTATTGCTTTAACAGCAGTATCTGCCAGCGCGGTCAGAAAAGTTTATTTTTGACTCCGTTGGCAGATATTTGCTCTCGTTTCAAGAATAAACTCGCTTAATTTTGATGCATTTTTTCAGAAAAAGGCTGAAGTAAACTGATCTTGACGTGCACTGAAGAACTGCGCAGACGTCTGTGGTGTGTTTCTCCTGTGGCTCTGTATTTGTTCTCGCGGCTGAACTGAAGGACAGTGTTGTCCACACACACACACACACACATCAGCGTCTCGGATCGCTCGCGTGTCGACTTAACAGAGATATTTTGGTCTGTTAAATAAAGTGCTATCCGCTCCTAATCTGACTTCAAACGAGGAAGGAATGTGTGCTGATGCTATCTCCTCCCGACTGTCACAGACTCCTGTAAACACCTGTAGACTTCTCCAGAGCTCCGTGATGTGGACAGTAAAGACAGAAATGTGATTGAACCTCATGCATAAGAAAAAACAACAGCTGCTGGTGTCTGCAGTCGACACCATATAAAATATAAAACACAAACATCACGGTGAGAGAACAGAAACAAACACAGTCTACTAACCTGTTAACCAGTCAGCACACTAACTAACCCCTGATCAAGTCATTAGAGAGAGTTCACTCTGTATCTGTGCTTTCAGACACACAACTAACTCCAGAACAGACCTGTTTCTAAACATTTCATAATCTAGGTTCATGTTTATTTATAATTATACTGTTTACTGTAATTGATGTTCATGCATAAATATTAATGAATACAATATGAAATGTTAAAATGCATGCCTTGATATTTATTTTGACATCAACAGTAATGTGCTGGTTATATATATATATAAATATAATTATTGTTATTATCTCTTACCTTTTTTTAAATTGACGCTTATCATGGTTAAATAAACTAAACTAAAATAATAAAGAATTTCTTTGAAAAAATCTACAAACATGTTTTATTTCAGCTATTAGTTTAATATAGTACAATAAATATTTAATGTGCTAAAATAATTAAACTAATAAATGAAAAATATTCAAAAAACATTCAAATATAAAAATGACAAGTAATTTACTAGAACTTAAAAACAGAAAATATATAAATAATAAAATTATACACACACACACATATATATATAAATATGTAATAAACATCCAAACAGTCTTTTTTTACAAAATCATGAGTTGATCTAAAACAGCAGAAGTATCAGATGCATGTGAACTGTCCGAGGAAGCGGTGTGTGTGTGTGTGTGTGTGTGTTGGGTGTTGTTCTGTGTGTCGGGTGTGTCGTGTTCATACAGAGGATAATTACACACACGTCTGACTGAGAATAGAAACCACAGAAAACCACAAACTGTGCGTCAGCGTCCAGAAGCAGGATCTCACTCGCTCTCCACCTTCAGTACCTGCTGCTAAACACATCTTCAGCTGTTTGCTATTGATTCAAGCACAATACAAGCAGTGTTTCCTTCCTGAAGGGCCTTCCAGGGGTGCGACACACACACACACACACACGGCCTGCAGCATCAGTGTCTCGTCTCAGCATCTGTTTTGCTCTCCTGCAGTGTCCCAGAAGGCCGAGCGGCATCCTGCTGCGCAAGACTGACAGCAGCTGACCTTTACTGAGACGACAGACTAAACCGAGCCGTTTCATTAACACACACACACACACACACACACACACACTCAGGAAACCAGCTTTAATTCTGTCTGAACAAAATACAGTGCATTTCCTGCTCGGTCAGACGTTTCCTCCAGCCTTCTCAAACATCAGCAACTTCAGACTGTGTTTTGGACTTCAGTAGAATTACACACACGCGCACACACGCACACACACACGCACACACTCAATCACGCAAGTGCACTCATCACACACACACACACACACACTCAGTGTTAGTGAAACATTCTTGAGGTGATGACATTATAATTTTTTTCATTACAGGAGACTCAAGCAGCACAAATCCAACAGAAATAAAGCTCTGGGACAGGAAATCAAGGCTCAGGCCACAGGAAGTGCCTCCGCACAAACACACACTGAACAGATGCACTCATCACACACACTCACTCTCTCTCACACACACACACACACACTCTCTCTCTCTCACACACACACACACACACACACACACACACACACATCTGCCGGTCTTTCGGTGTCTCGTCTTTCTCTTTGTTTATTAAGGCATTGCAGTTGCCATGGAGACCAAGGCCTTTCCTTGTTTTCAGCTTCAACTTTGCATTTCTCTATGGTGACTGAGAAAAAAACACAGGCCTGTGACACACACACACACACACACACACACTCTTAAGCACAGGCTCTTATCAGACATAAGGCTGTTGAATGACGTTCTTGTGGTCCTTGAGAGGAATCTATGAATCAGATGCTGCAGATGATTATAAAATCATACATATATGTGTGTGTGTATATATATGATTTTGTAAACATTATGAGTGGAAAGGTTATGGAATAAGTAGTATTATTCCATGAACGATGTATAATATGTGATCCGTGTCTCAATGAGCAGATGTTAAAAAGGAGTTATTTTAATTTTCACATTCTTTCTTCAAAATGATACAAGATTTGTAGAAACTGGATAAAAATGTAAATTTAGAGAAAAACGTAAAGTTTTCTGATTAATAATCACAACATAGCTTTTTATGGTTATTTATCTTTGTTATTACAAATAAGAATAGGTGCAAAAAACTGAATACAAATATTAGAAACAAGTAATTATCATTTCCGTTTGAAATCTAACGGGAAAGATTCCCATTCGTTTTGCCAACATTTGAGAACATTATAAAGGCCAGATAACGTGGAATAAACATCGTATTAACGTTACCGGAAGAACATTGTAGGAACACTTCCGCTCGATCGTTGTGAGGAAAATGATGATATTTAAATAGAGTTAAAATACATGATTTTTAGAGCTTTAAACAGAAATGATCTCCAGTGTTTATCACCATTGATTCTTTGTGTGGTCTTTCTCTTAAAACGAGACTAAAATGAACCTAACCTAAAATAAAAGTAATACTGATCTTACTAAAACAATCAGAGTAATGTCTAGTGTTTATAAAAGCAATTTACGAGCACACGTTTGTACCGTTGATGTGTTTTCTTCAGTGTTTCGCCGCTTCTTCTTCCTCTGTGTGCTGCTGCCCTCCAGCGGCGGAGAGCGGAACTACCGCAACTCACATTCATCATAATCATCTACACTGCAACCAATAATAGCATCAGAAATCAAAACTCAAGGAAATAAGCAACAAAGAATTAAGTAAATGAATAAAATTATAAAAGACAAATGTTCAGGAGCACAATCTGACCAGTGACAGATATTAACCTTCCCATTCTGAGATAATATTCAGACTTCTTGAAGTGATTTTACCTTTAATTGTTCGTACCTTTGTAATGGTCTTGTTAAATGTATGCCATCATTATTCATGATAATTAGAATAGCAGTAATGAAAAATGTGTTACCAGTTAAATTAAATCAGTATCAACAAAGTTCATCTTTGCACTAGAGCACAGAAAGCACTGATATAAACACTAGATTTAGGTATATTTACAGATTGTTTATTGACACCAGTGTTGCCAAGTCCGTGGTTTTCTTGCAGAATTGGGCTACTTTAACGCTCTTTCCGTGGAATATTTTTCATGTCTGCGGGTAACGCGACTTTTATCAGAGAAATCCCGCCAAAACAAATAGTATTTTACCCCACCGGAACGCGTTTTTACCGGGAAACCTCCTGAAAAGCGATGGGCTTATTTTAAATAGGAATTCGGTGACTTTTGCTGAAAAAACCTGGCAACCCTGATTGAGCCTCACAGGTGGCATGAATATATTTAAATTCAAACTAGCAATGTTATGACATTAATGTATGAATATTACGATTTAAATAAACGAAAATAAACAATCGCAGATCACCGTGTTATTGAATTATTCTTTCTATCGATTCGCTGAAACGGACGAATCAATCAGAAACAAAGCAAGTGACTTCTTTATGAATGGTTCAATGAATCATTGACTCACTAGATCCGTTTATTGACGCAGATTCTTTCTTCTTGCTTGGAAATTGAGTATTTTCGTTGATAAAATTGAGCAAAAATCCGACCAAAATGTTCCAAAAATGCAAGTCACTCAATATTAAAACATTGTTAAAAACATCATAACTGTTATATATGAGCCTGCTGTATCTGTTTATAAGATTTCCCGGTGACCAATCAAACCACACTCTTGTTCATATTAAACACGATTGGTTTTAATAGCATTTCCATTAATCATAAACAGAATATAAAAATTAAATCAAAACCAGAATGAAGAATTTATAACACGTTAAGACACATGTGAAGCAGTGAGACACACAAACACAGACGCGTCATGCCACATTTACCCGATTCACTGAGTCGATTAGAAATGAACTCACGGCTCTTTGTGATTTCGTAGTTTCATCTGCTCTCATTCACACAACCTCTTTGATTATTGATTTCAGCTCCTCAGACGTAAATGAAAACACCTCTCACAATTCATGCAAACGTTCCTGACGACAACAACACAGCGCAACGATCCACAAACAATCCGAACGAATCAAAAGAATCATATAAAAGGCTCCGCATCACAAAACCTCGAATACGTTTGATTAATAGTTTTGTCGGAGGCACAGAACATGATCAGAAGAATCTCAAACACGAGCTGAAGGAATCAAGACACATGAAGCATTTGAATCGCGCGAGTCGTTTGTTTTATGGCTTCGCTTCACGCGATTCATTCGAACGGAAAGCGAACGGCACGTCAGAAAAACAGCAAATCGATTTTCACAGAACACTCCAAGAGTTTGGTCCATTTTAAGAAGCCGAACGTAAACGTAAAATAAAACACAGTACTGTAACTTACAATATTAATGTGAATATTAATATGAGCAAAATCTCACTGGTTTGTTAATAAACTGAACATTGAACGTATAAGCGTGCACTACTAGCCCGGCTAGGAAAATATATTTCGCTAACGTTGCAAATTATTTCCAAATGTTCTCTGAATGTCCCTTTTTTGTCATAAAGGAACATAAATTTTATTTTGCAAACATAAGTTTGAATGTTCTCTGAACGTTCTGAAACAAACAGTAGCAGTTAAAAAAACATCAGATGAACGTTACACTAAAATGTTTCAGTTAAAAACATTATTGTTTTTATTAAATAACAAATGCTCTATTAATGTTCCTGGAAGAATGTTTGTTCATAGCGTTGCCAGAACGTTCTGAGAACATTGCCTGTTAGCTGAGAGTGCGGTGTTTCATTGCTTTCTGAAATATATGCATTGGAACGAGCTGAGATACGCTCCAGACGCCGGAGATACTGCGGAAGAACCCACAGAAGCTCAAGTAGATCAAGCGGCGCTTCATAAAGGGAAGATTGATGGCAGGTGGAAGACGGAGCTCTATTCCTACACGGGAATATTGCTGCTCGATACTGGTTTGCATCAGATCTGATGATGGCTTTAGACACGACACGCTCCTGCTGGAAGAGAAAGAGAGAGAATCTGCAGGAGCGCAACGATTCACTTCGAATCTGATTCATGACGCACCGATTCAAATCACCGATTCAGCGGCTCTCAACATTCACTAAAACTACGGAAGCCCGTTTCCACCACTTTCAGAAAGCTTCTCATTATTATGAGATGTTAAGTCAATATTTTGAGAACATTTCTCGTTTCCCCTGAATGTTATGATATATTAACTCATAGTTATGAGAAAGTATCTCAATATAATGAGAAACTAAGTCATAATCACGATAGTTATTATTTTTCTCAAAATGTGTCAGGAATGGGCTTTTATGGAAAAAATATACTTCTACAGCAATGACAAAAAACGCTGGTTTACAAAGTTTTAATTTACAGAAAAGAGTGACAATATATTAAAATAATATACTTTTAAAATAAAATAATAAATCATAATAAATAATAAATTAAATAAATATTATTAAATAATAGAAGAAAAGAACAAATAACTTCAAAAGATCCATGAACTGGATGTTCGTCATGGTTCAGTAATGAATTATATGATTCTGGATTCGTACATGTATTCTAGTATCTATAAACATGTACGATTCTTTTCTAACTTTCAAAGTAGAAAATAATTTGAACCGATTATCACTGATTCTCTTATTTCCATGTTTATCTCCATGAATCTGTATTGTGTAAAGCTCTGTAGAAATGATTTTAAAGCTTGTTTTTTATTTGTTATTTTAAGTTGAGAGCCGCTGGTTTGAGAGATGAAGGACAGACGTTTGAAGTGTTAGTCTGACGGCGGATTAGTACAGATGCAACACAACTGAATGAGCTGTGACTGACTGAACGTGTGTGTGTGTTAGTCGGAGAACAGGCTGGCGAAGGACTGGCGGAGGCTGCGGATGGTTTCTGCTTTGGCCTCATCATCCGTCGGGTTTCCACGCAGCGTCTCGCTGAAGGTGTTGGTGAGCGACTGCGACTTACTGCAAGAAACCAACACCGTTCATCAACACTGACCTCAGACCAGATTCAGCTCGTAGAAAAAAACTCTGAAGACTCTTTACTTGAGCTGCGTGGGTTGTTTCTGGGATCCGGAGCCGCTGGAGGGAATGGGACCGGGCTGGAAGGCCTGACTGGGGGAGGTAGTGGCAGATCGAGCTCGCTGAGGAGACGCCTGACCCGACTGAGACGGAGAAGCAGAGCCAGAACGAGGACCACCTACACACACACACACACACACACGATGAGCAGCTACTGTAGATTAAATGAGTGTTTTAAGTGTTTTCTGTTCACTAGGATGGCTTTTATTTTATATGTTTATTTTTAAAATACAGTAAAAACTAATGAAATATTATTCTGCTGTAAATCATCTGAGTGGATCTGTGTTAGAGTGTGTTTCTGTGATGTTCAGCATCATTACTGTCACATGATCTTCAGAAATCATCATAATACACTGATTTACTGCTCAACACACACTTCTGATTATTATCAGTGCTGAACACATTAATATTTTTGTGGAAACCATGACACATTTTATTTTTCAGGATTCACAGATGAATAGAAAGTTGATTTACATTAGAATATTATTCGACAATTTTTACTGTATGTTTGATCTTGTGCAGTTTGAGTGTGTTGTTCACCTGGAGCTCGTCTCGGTTGAGTCGTCTGTGGTCCAGGTTGGGTCTGCACACACACACACACACACGCGCGTTAAACTCCACAGACTGATGCTCAGGGTGTGTAAACCAGCATGTGAGCGCGGTACCTTAGTGTTTGTTTGTGGTGTGGTCACTCCCAGCAGAGCGAAGGCCATCTTACTGATGACCAGATCACAGATCAGCTGCCGGTCTTCCTCCACATGCTCACCGATCAGAGGCATGGAGCTGTCCATCACCTGACCGAACACACAGCTCAGATTAACACAGAGCAGGAGAAAATATAAAGTTAAAAATTACTTAAAATGAGTTAAAAATGAAGACATGAGTGTTGTTTTCCTTCGTGACAAACAGGAGCAGAGCTAGAACAAACAGGAAGGTTCTGTCTTTAAGTGAACTCATTTTTATTGTGTATTTCTTTCATTATTCATTTCTTTATTTTGCAGCAAGCAGAGCTGATGTGCCGCAGACTGCAGTGATCGTGTGTGTCCACTGAGAGGAGCCACACACACACACACACACACACACTGAAGACTGCTCTGCGACTGACATCAGTGATTCTAACACACTGCTTTTGTTTTTTTATTATTGTCTATATAATGGTCATTCAGGGCATTGTGGGTAGATGTAATGCTCTGGAGAAGATCACACCTCTATGATGTAGTCCTTCCCATCTTTGCCGTGGACAGCTTTGACCGCGCAAATGTCCAGACCCCCGAATATCTCAGAGCAAGAGTCCACCCACAGACGATACCTGCACACACACACACACACACACACACGACACCTGCTGTGATCAATGTGTGTGTGAGTGTAAGAGCTTGTGTGTATGTGTGTGTAAGAGTGTGTGTGTGTGTGTGTGTTTATGAGGACACAGATGTGTATAATGACATGGGTATGACAGGTATTACAATATGAAGGTGATTTATGAGGATATTTTCAGTGTCCCCTTGATTCAAAAGACTTAAAAAACATACTAAACAGTGTTTTGAGAATGTAGAAGTGTGTGTGTTTCCTGTAAGGGGTAGGTTTAGGTGTAGGGTCAGTGTAGGAGTCTGTACAGTAGAAACACCATTACACCTATGAAGAGAGAGACCCCAGAAAACATGAGTGTGTGAGTGTGTGTATGTGTGTGTGTGTGTGATTGACACCTGTCTGTCATGGCGATCTGCTCCAGCATGGCTGAACCAGTGTTGGCCTTCCAGTTCCCTGAGATGGACGTCCTCCTGAAACACACACACCCCATCAATTTTTACCTTCATCACTCCACCTTCATCACTCTATCACCTCCATTACTCCATCACAACCACTCCATTACTAATCACCTTCATCACCATTTGTATTATTATTATTCTTGTTTTTATATCATTTGTCCACTGTTTAGTCTCATGGCTGTTTCAAGGGCTGTTTGTCTTCATGAATAAGAGATATGAGGGAATGTTTATGGAAGCTCAAGGTTTATGGGATGTTGTTGTGAAGCAGTTCACAGTACTTGCTGAATTTGTGCTGGTCAGATGAAGCTCTATCCAACTAAAATATTCAATAAACTCTGCTTCATTTTTATCATCATCATTTCATCTCCTGCTTCTGCTCCTCTCTGGCTTGTACACACACACACACACACACACACACGGGTCAAGCATCTTTCACATGTCTGCATCACACACATCTGTCCAGTGCCACACCACTGGCGACTCTGGTTACCCACAAACCCCAGCAGACGCCAGCACAGGGCGGGACACCTCACACACACACACACACACGTTCTCACATGTAGGCTTTGTAGTTGCTGCCGATCTTCTGGATGCGGATGTCATATTTGGAGTCGACGAAGGGCTCGGCCGTGGCGTAGGTTTTAGCGATGGCCACCACACTGGTGATGTCCTGGAAATCATTTACTGTCTCCACCTTGATCTGACACACAAACACACATCACACATTACCCACAATCCATCTGGAGCGGCAGAATGAAGCTTTCAGAGAAAAAAAAACCTTCCAAAAATAAGTTAAATTTAGCATATCTGTGTATTTGTAACTGCACAAGATTTCAGAATGCACTTTCTAAAACTTGACCATGAAAGTGTCTTTCTTCAAGTATCTTTATTTCATTAATATTATTTTATCTACAAGGATAGTTAAAAAAAATGTAATTATTTATTACAAAACTGGTCATTTCTGTGAAGTAGATTAATGGAGTTCTGATGTATTTCCTCTGATAAACTACTTCAGAATTCATCAAACCACAGACAATGACGAGACATGAACTTGACCTCTGTGACCCCTGTGACCCTGAATCAGTGTCTCTGTGCAATGACAGTTTTTAACGTTTCTAGAGAAAGTCTCTTCTGCTCACCAAGACAGCATTTATTTAAAATAGTGAAATATTATTCAGATGTAAGTCAGCTGTGTTCGGTGTGTTTCTGTGATGTTCAGCATCATTACTACAGTCTTCAGAGTCACATGATCTTCAGAAGTCATCATCATACACTGATTTACTGCTCAACACACTCTTCTGAGTATTATACGTGCTGAAAATACATTTTACAGTAAATAGTTTTTTTAAATAAAAACATTAATGCTTTTGTTAATCAAAAACACATCTAATTAATCAAAAGTGACAGAAAGACATTTATAATGTTACAAAAGATTTCAGATAAATGCTGTTCTTTTGAACTTTCAAAGAATCCTGACATATCAGATTTTGTAAATAAACAGTAACACAGTCATTACAGTCTGACCGCTATAAGACGGAGTGATGGAAACAAACGAGTGACGAGATAAAGATGTGATGGTGTAACGACAGTCCTGGAAAACCCCACCATAACCTCCACCCAGACCTCAGAGACACTCATCTAAAATCATGAGAGGAACAGAACACCCTCAAAACACACACACAAACACACACACTCTCTCTCACACACACACACCCACACCTAAACACACACTCTCTCTCTTTCTCTCACACATACCGAAACACACTTTCTCTCACACACACATGTACACTCTCTCAGACTCTCTCTCTCACACACACACACACACACACACACTCTCTCTCCAGTCAGAGCTCAGGGTGTGTGATGACATCAGCGGCTCCTACCT
>JAUMHR010000047.1:487812-499543 GCA_032361145.1 Enteromius fasciolatus
AGTTTAATTAGAAAAGCACGTCCGCTATGCAAACTTAATTAGCTGATTACTGCGCAAGCACACACACACACACACACACTCTTCACACGCTCACACACACACACTCACACACACACACACACTCGTCTCTCAGCAGTTAAAGTGCAGAGCGCTGCAGCGTTTGAAGGACAGAGACTCAGTGGCGTCTCCGGAGCTCCTGAATTCATCAATAAAGCTTTAGCTGAGCTCGTCACTCACTGTGTGTGTCCACTAATTAATCACTCGTGATGATGATGACGATGATGAGCCACTGCTAATTTAACATCATTGACATTATGAGCTTTTTAATCATTTTATTTTAGCTTTAAAATATTTATTTATGTATAGTTTTAAAAATGAATTCACATTTTAAAATATCTATGATGATGGTCCACTGCTGTTTTACTATTATTGACATTATCATTATTTAATTCAATTTATTTTATTTTTTTATTTTATGTACTTGTTTGTTTTGTTTTGTTATGTCTATGATGATTATTGACATAATGTAGTTTTTAATGAATTAATTATGATGATGTCTGTGATGGTGGTTGGGGTCGAGTGCTATTTTATTATCATTGACATTATAGAGTTTTTACTCAATTTATTTTATTTTATTATTTGACTTTTTCTTTCTTTTTTCTTTTAAATGTGATAATAGCAGTACTATTATCACATTTATTCATTTTGAATTAGTTTACATGTCATATTTTCCATTTCTATTTTAAATAGTTATTTAGAAGTTAAATTTATTGCATAGCTTTATTTGTTTGTATATATATATATATAACATTTCTGGTAATAATTTTGAATAATTAGCTTCATCTGGTTTTTATTGCACGTTTAGTTATTTCAGTACATCCAGTCACACTAAGTGAAAATGAGAAACGCTGGCTGAAGTGAAATACGTTGATGTAGTGTTGTGTATGTTGTGTTGCAGCGGTGCGGACGGGAACTTGTGAGGTGGTGGCGTTACACCGATGCTGTAATAAGAACAAGATCGAGGAGCGTTCGCAGACCGTCAAGTGCTCGTGTTTCCCGGGACAGGTGGCAGGAACCACCAGAGCCGCTCCGTCCTGCGTAGACGGTATTAAAAACACAGATATTACCAGAACAACGTCAAAATCATTTTGAACATTATTATTTAGTCTTTCTAGTTCAAAATTTTTGTTTAAAATGTATTGTAAAAATAAAATAAAGATGTTTATTATTTAAGTTAAATAAAATTAAATGTATTGAAAAAAAAGCTAATTGTATTTTAATCCAGCTTTTTCATTTACTTTAAAATAAGTATTAAAATAAGTCAATAATATTAGTTTATAACAAACTAATTTAAAAAAGTATAAATTACTAATGAATAAAATAAAAATAAAATCTAATTTTAAAAGTATAATAGAATAATAATCAGTGATGCTCTAATAACAGCCGTTATGTCTGGTTATCAGTTCTCAACATCAGGAATCATTTTCGCTAAAATGCTGGAAATAAAATCTTTGCATTCAAGGATCATCAGGCGCTCGTTTCCTGGTCAGCGTCGTTAGCGGCGTGTTTAATGTCTGTCCGTTAATGAAGAAGCTGATTAAACTCTGATCGTCTCTAATCGTTTCACCCGTAATACTTCAGCTGTGTGAAATGAATGTTAACGGCTCCGTTCGGATGTGTCCGGGCCCCTGAGTGCCGTCTGACCTATTCTCTGACATTTAGTCTCTGACATTCTCTGCAAATGAAAGCCGTGCTCGAATGTCCTCCATCGGCAGGTCATCTCCAAAAAAACTTCAGCACTTAACGTGCTAACGATCTTCTCCATCATCGCACCTCTTTCTGACGGGTTCGGCTCTCATGCATCTCTATCTGATCACCATCTCATCATTAATCAGTGAAGGTGAACGTTTGGAGTGCTGTCATGTTATTACTGCATTCACCCCTTTTTATTTTTTTATTTACGTGAACCACCATGATGAATTATATATATATATATGTGTAAAATTTAGTGTGAAATGTACAGAAACATTATTGCTGTCAAGTGATAATCAAGATTATTGGCATCCAAAATAAAATTGTTTGTTTACATAATATATGTGTGTATTTATGATGTATATATATAAATTCACACACAGTATGTATTTTGGAACTATTTAGATGTGTACATTTATAGTCATATAGTTTATATTCATATATAAATATATTTTATAAACAAACTTGACATATTTTTCTTAAATATATACATGCATGTGTGTGTATTTATATATGCATGATAAATATACACTAATACATGGTTATGTAAACAAAACTTTTATTTTGATTGACAATACTGATAAACATATGATCTGAGAATCAGTATTAACCCCATGGGGATTATAGAAATCATCTGAACTGCTCAAAATCAGCCCACATTTATTTCCAACAAACATCAAAACAACTTAAATATTACTCTGAAAAGTGATATCTGAAAAGATCCATTTTTATGCTTACTTAATTATTTATAATCCAATTTTATGATCCATTAATAGGCGGCATATACGTGTTCAACAAAATTGAGTTCTGAAGGTGTGTTTCGATACGGGGAAATATGAAATATGACTTTTTTGGCACTAATGTAACTTCAAAGATCTGGTCAAGTTGAGTGTATTTGTGACACTAATGGTGCTCCATACATACCCAGGTCACAATGACCCGAACATTTATATGGCTAATATTTATTTTTTTTAAAATTGGAAAATTGCAAGGTTTCAGTCCCTTTTTAAAGACTCTCATGCATCTCTTCCAGGTCAAAACGAACTTGGATGTGTTATGAGGGTAACGCAGTGATTTATCTTGCGCTCTGTGTGTGTGTGTGTGTTCAGCCTCTATAGTCCAGCAGAAGTGGTGGTGTCAGATGCATCCGTGTCTGGACGGAGAGGACTGTAAAGTGTTGCCGGATCTCAAAGGATGGAGCTGCGCGATGGGGAATAAGATCAAGACCACAAAGGTACGAAGACCCTCAGAAACACTGTACAAACACGGTATAATGAGAGTTTTACTGCTTAATAAACACATTACATACAGCCTGGTCTTTAATAATGATAATGTACTCAAAGCATTAGCACAAAAACAATATTAATGCATCGTTTATTAAATGTTTCAGTTGAACGGTAGTCTAACTTTTGTTGTAACATTTAAAAGAAACATTTTCCTAATGTTTCAAAATGAGCAGATAGAATGTTCCGAAATAGAATACTCAGAAATTATGTTTTTACAATTTTATGGAAATGTTTGAAAAAACTTATTGAGATGCAAAATCATTTCAGACATCAAGAAAATTAAAATAGAAAGAAGTTGCTAAAAATGCAAACAAATATCTGTTTACAGGGTCTGAAAAATCAATGCATTTCAGAGGGAGAATAAGATTATTTTTATTTTAGTCAAATTTAATCGATATTTTTAAAAAAAGCAAGACTTGGTATTATGACTGTGTCTTGATTTAAGAACATTTAGATATTTGTTATTACATTTTTTTCAATTATTACCTGCATATAAATAATGTTTACAAAACAAAATAGAGAAAGCAGATCAAATGTTATGTGCAACAAAAATGATGAGAAGGTTTATTATATGGACAGTCCACCCGAAAATGAAATTGATCATCGTCACCAAACCGGAAAGAGTTTCGTTCTCCTGCTGAAGACAGAAGAACATGTCCTGAAGAATGATGGTAACTAAATAGCTGCTGGAAGTAATACAGTGGAAGTCAATGGGTGCCGTCACCTGTTTGATTCCCAGCATATTCTTCAAAATATGGCGTTTTGATTTCAGCAGAAGAATGAATCTCATAGAGGTTCTGGGACGATGTGAAGGTGAGAGACTGATCTTAAGATGCGGGTCTCTGCTGTTGAAGGTCATCCATCTGTGTCTGGGATCATTCGTTACCAGCAGATGAAGCTTTTAGCCCCATTAATGACTAGTGTGTCACCGCAACACCCTTGAACATCACCAGCGCTTTAATTAGAAGCTTTTAATAGAAACCCAATGCAAATGTCCTTCTGCTGCTGGTTATGACGACTGTATGACTCGAGCTCGTTCAACTTCTATCAATTATTTAAACAGCTTCGCCAAACCTGTCTGGAGCCTAATTATTGATCCTAAATATCCGCAGGCTCTCCTGATTGGCCGGCGTTGCGGTGATCTTCATCGATTCAGAATAAACCATATCAACCTCAAAAGCCCTATATCTTTCTTTTCTGTATGAAACATTAAACTAATGCCGTTTCCTGCTTTCATTTCCCATGTTACGCACGCCACAGATCTCCTCAGACCGGGATCAGCTCTGGTAACCGCTGGAAACCTGATACAGGTGAGCCGCCCTTCATCATCATCATCACAAACAGATCCAAGTGTTTGTGTTTATTTCTTGTGTTTATTTTTGGTGCACTTTCTTGCTGACAGATTACATCACTGTTTCTATCACATGTAAAATTCAAATATGATGTGCTTTATATTCATTCTATTCACAAACACCATTTATCACACTCTCTGGTTAGTGACTGATGTTCATTCAGCTCTACTAACCAGCTAAACTAACCAAACACCTGATCAATATTGTGGATCAGATTATTGAGTGTGTTGGTTTTAAGTTAGTTCTATAATAATTATTATTATGACAGAACTCAGTGTGTTATAGTTCATCAGAGCTAAAAATGATAAAAGGGGTCCCACAGGGATCAATTTTAGGACCTAGTTTATTTTCAATATGTATGAAGGATTCCCAGCTAAAATTCATTTTGTAACACTTGCTAAAAGTGTAAATTATGATGTAATTAAAATTAAAATTAAATATAAATATTAATTTCAAAATATATAATTAAAATAAATAAAAACAAAACAAGCACTCGCTAAAAATGTAAATGTTACATTTACATTTTTTTGTAAAAAATAAACATCTGCTGTTAATTAAAAATGTAAATAGTTTCTAAAAATTATTTAAAAATATAAAATTAAAATATAAAATATTTTTTAAATATTAATTTTAAAATATAAAATTAAATGTATAAAATGAAAAAAAATGAACATCTGCTTTTAATTAAAGATAAAAAATGTAAATATTATTTAAAAAAATATTGTAATCATTAGCCAACATCAGTTGTTACAGTTGATCTAGTTCTTTTGAGAGTTAAAGTGTTTTTGTAATGATGCCTTTATCTGTTTCAGAGACGCTCATCTGTGGTGTCTCGAGCAGTCATTCAGAGACTCATGGGAAAATCCCAGGATCTGTGGTGAACTCTCAGCGCTGGTTTGTGACGTTCATTAATCAGCGGCTCAGACCTTCTGGTTATTAACCATGACGGCGCTGATGGATCAGGATCTGGACCGATGAAGGTCACGGAGCTCTGCCAAAACATCAACTTCATCGGTATCCAGATGAATAATGGGAAAACATCAGATGGACAGTTTGTTCCCGCACTTGAATGTTCATATACCCTCATATCAAAGACTCCAGCAAGTTTTTTTCTGAACTGCAGATGCTTTATCTGTGTGTAAATGATGCAGAGGCTCATAATAAACCATGATTGTCTTAATCTGCTGTGTCTTAGGGCTTCTTCTGTGTCCAGGTGTTTTCCAGCGTCATGAACAAACCCATGTTCCCGCTGTAGTTTGATAGAATCAGTGAATCACTCGAATGATTCATTTGAACAGTAACAAACTCAGCACAGCCTCACAGCCAGTTCCTACATGTTCGTGTGAGGTGACAAATATGTGATAATTGTTGTTAAATGTTGACAGGAAGGTTTAGATGTCATTCGTACAAATTCCTATGAATTGGCAGCTTGTAAAATTCATACGATTCATGCAAAAATCATATGAATTTGTACGAGTGAGGTCGTACAAATTTGTAGGACTTAAAGATTCGTTTGGATGTCCAGTGAACAGGGAATGTTTTAACAAGTGACCTTAATTCAGACTTATCTGGTCTTTAATAATCCTCGCCCAGAAACATTCATTCACCATCATTTTATTTCGGTTCAGAGAACGTTCAGAAGTAACATTTCCATGATGTCGAAAAATTAAGAAAATGTATCTTTGAATGTTCTCTGAAATGAAATGTTCCTTTAACATTGAAAAGACATGTTAAAAACGTTTTACAAAACTAGGTGCTTAGTATTTTTTTCAGATATATCCCGCCCTGAGACAGCTCTGCAGAAACACCCGCAGATCAGACCCACTACACTGCGCTGTTATACTAGAAGACTCCGTCTGGTCACATGATCACAACAAACACTGTCAGGTCACAGAGACGTGTCGATGGAAAGCAGTGCCGTGTGAGATGGTGAGAACCATGCGTTTATTTAAGACTATTATTTCTTTCATATATTATTTAGTTCATTTATTTTAGGCTGTATTTATTTGTTTGTTTTATTTCTTATTTTGTTTTGTTTTAGACCCTTTCATTATTTTTAGATGTATTTATTTAATGTTATTTAATATTATTTTATATTTTAGTTTTAATAGATCCTTTTGTGTCTATAAATCATTTTTTTGTTACTATTTTATACATTTTTTATTGTTTTTTTTATATGTAAATTTTTTACTTACATTTTTTTGTATTATTTTATGTTGCTTACAATGAAAAATATTATACTACATTTTTAAGTTAACAATTTATTTTATAAAAAAAAAATATATATATAGATTTTGTTTTGAAAGTTACTAAACTAAATGTGTTTAAATCATTTAAATTGATCGCGACCACTTGCCTTAAACAATTATTGGTTGCACTTTATCTTAAGGTGTCCTTGTTACAGTGTAATTATACATTTAATAACTGAGTAATATACATGTATATGGTTAGGATTATGGCTTGGCTGTGCATGTAATTATGGATCATTTATTGTTATTATAATAGTACATAAAAGGACATATGACGTGTAACAAGGACACCTTAAAATAAAGTGCTCCACTATGATTTGGTTATTAAAGGCGCGTGTGTGTGTGTTGATATCATGTCAGTGTGTCTCTGGGGCAGATAGTGATGTTTAACACCGAACACACCCCGGTCCACTGCTGCTGTGATGAACACCTGTTTAATGATGAACACAGAGCTTCTTCAGACGGATCTGCTTGTTGTCGATGTGCTGCGTCCTCTGTTATGTAAGAGATTGACAGCAGCTTCAGCGCTGCTTCTGCTCTTTTGTTCCGGTGTCAGATTCTCCTCGCTGGATGATTATTGTAATTGCTCACTAAACAAAAGCGTCACGATTAGTCATGACATCCATGATCATCTGAAGACCTGGAGATGAGCTCCATCAGTGCTGGAAAACATTTTTATCTACAATATATATATGTGTGTGTGTGTGTGTGTGTGTGTACTGGCTGTAGTTATTATGTATATATAAATATACTTGCATACAGGATATATTTAGAAAATAAACACACATCTAATCAAAAACGTTTATTTCGGATGCAATTAAATACACGTGTGCGTTTGATCAGATATTACATATTAACCATATAGAATGTCATGTCTGTGTATATAATGATATATCATATAATGTTCTGGTGTCCTTTAGGAGTTTGTCCTGGTGTCTTAGGGTTTTATACATAAAGACAACAAACATGCATAAAGAATATTATTAAAGACGGGTGGAACGTTTGTTCATAACTCTGTTTGCTGGATTATATCTCGGTTTATTGATTATATGATGTCTCTGTTTTGTATTTGTGAGAAGGGCTTGATGAATTCTTCAGCAGGTCAGGCCGTAAGAGACTTCGGGTCACAGTAAAAGATTTGGAAACCACAGGCGTCGTGTAAGTGATGAATGAACGTCCCAGAACGCTCGCTGAGCATCGACCGGCAGACATCAGAGCCGTCTTGTTTTCATGAACGATGACATTAACGTGACCCCACAAACACGCCGTTTAATGCCCCTCGCTCATCTGCTGCATCTTCACCTGAACAGCTAACTAACATCCACCAAGGATCTGCGAGTCGGCGCTTGTTTCTCAAACCATCAGCAGACCCAAAAGTCTTGCTGCACATGTGAGAGAAGGACTTCAGAAGAGTCGTGTTTTCTGGATGAGTACAGATGAACTCAGAGGTTACTGTGTTTCTGCTGCATCTCATCTGTAACTTTATATCAGAATTTCAGCTTTTATCTCATAATTACACTTTTTCATGATCTTGTGATTATGACTTGTCTCATCATTTTGACTTTTTGTGATGATGATTATTTATTTCACCAGTTCAACTAGAATTATCACTAGGTTTGCCAATATTTTGACTTTTTATCTCATAATCATAACTTATATTATCGACATGTATGTCAATCAGGATTATGAATTCAACTTTGAATAATTATGACTAGGCTTGTCACCACTTTTGTCTCAAATTATCTCAGAATAGTGACTATTATAACAAATTATAAACCATAACGTATTTAGTTATAAACTAAAATACATTTCATAATCATTTTACAAGCTATTATGTTACTTTTTTTAATTAGTTAATTAGGAAATATCTCATGGTTGAATTTTTTTCTTTCTATGGCATAGTTTTAACTTTTATATCATAATTATCTTGTAATTGTCATAATTATGACTTTCGATGGCATTGTTTAAACGTTTTATCTCAGAATTATTGCACTTTTTAAGTCATGTTGGAAATGGATTTTCACAGTTAATGAAACATTGATAGCAAAAAATGTCAAATTTAACCAAATTAATTCATCTCCAGATTTGGGACCCTATGAAACATTAAGAGGTTTTGAATATTTCAGAGAAAATAATGAGGACTGTTGACCCCATATTCAAATGGAATCATATCATGCAGAATTGATGATGTCTATCCTGTGAACTGACGGAGGACCGAACCCCAAGTTTCATCAAAGTCCATCTCTGCTGAAATAAGTTGAGGACACGTGTAACAGAGCCACCTAGCAACTGCATAGCAACCGCCCTCGATGGGGCAGTGAGTTCTGCTCAGGCACGTTTCCTTCAAAATCTAGTTAAGTCCATTAAACAGCGAGCAGAGCACCTGATGGAAACACGTCTCCAGCGGTGTAATGATCAGCACGCGGCAGATTGAGAGATGCAATTCACATAGCAACCAAAACCTCCAACCTCTGGAGTCCGGTCCGCCGGGGATTCTGGGAAGCTCTCCTGTCGGATCTGGCAGCCACTCAGGCGTTTGCCAGGTTTTGCCAGGTTTTCTTCCTCCTTCAGAACTGAAAGTGATCTCAGAAACGCATTCAGTGCCGTTTATAACAGCCTCTTTTTAGAAGTAATTAGAAAAGATGGCAGCTCGGGATGCAGCAGGAACATGAAACACACTAACGAGCTTGTAATATTGATCCGCGTGCCGCCGGAGATCAGGTGACCTCACACACCACATTAATTCTTAATATTAGCAGGAGGATGAGGAACCATGAAATACAGATATTTATCAGTATTGTTTGTCACAATGTATGAAGAGTTGACACAGGAAAATATCAGAGTAGTGTTGTGTCTTGTTTTCCAGGACAAACATCCTTAAACTCAAGATACATCTACTGAAGAACGAACAAGGTATTAAGAAAAAAATTATAAATGAATAAAATGCGGAAAGTTTCTATTTAAACAATGAGCTCAGAAATAAACTTAATTCAAAAGATATTTCTCAAGTTTTATTTTTCTGACCTCATTGGCAGATATGGGTTTTATGTATGACAGAATTTTGATTGTCTATCCCATAACTACTGTATGATTTAACTCATAAGTACGACTATTTCATACATCATATTACTATCTAATAATTGTAACAATCAAATATGAGTTCTTGTCAACATTTAATATCAAAGTTATTACTAAGTATGTCGTAATTTTGACTTCATAATTATGACTTGTCTCGTTATTTGGACTTTGTCATAATAATAAAATAATGTCATCATTTCAGATATTTATCTAATAATTACTTTTTGTATCTCATAATTGTGACTAAGTAAACCATTAAATAAGTACATTTCTGCATTGTTGTAATTATGACTTTGATCTCATTATTAATTGTTTTCTATCATAATTATCCCTCAGTTGTAATTTTGACTTTTTATCTCAAAATTATGACTTTCACAATTTCGTTTTATTATCTCAAAATTATCATCACATTCATAATTGTGACTTTTTATTTCATAATTATGGCTTATATCATCATTTTTCCATTGTCATAATTATGAGATAATTATTTGATCTTATAATTGTGACTAATCTCATTGTTTCACCATAACTTTTTTTGTGACAATTTTAAACTTTTTATCTCATAATTATAACATTTCTCATAATTATGACTGTCTGTATCTTTTTATCTCATAATTATATATAATTATGACACACATAATTTAGACTTTTTATTTCACAATTGTGACTTATCTCATAGTTTCGCCATTGCCATAATAATAACTTTTTTTCTTTTTGTCTCGTGATTGTAATTTTCACTGTCGTAATTTTCATAACGTTTCTAATAATTATAACTTTCTGTAATTTCATCTTTTTATCTTTTACACATAATTATCACAGACATAATTAAACAATTGATTTTTCATAATTATGACTTATCTCATAGTTTTAGCCATGGTCATAATTATGACTTCTGTCATACTTT
This sequence comes from Enteromius fasciolatus, assembly GCA_032361145.1. Taxonomy (NCBI): domain Eukaryota; kingdom Metazoa; phylum Chordata; class Actinopteri; order Cypriniformes; family Cyprinidae; genus Enteromius; species Enteromius fasciolatus. Next base: position 498,434 of record JAUMHR010000047.1, read on the forward strand.
CAGTTTCTTAAATCATAATGACTTTCTGTCATAACTTCAGATTTTTATCTTACGATTCTGACTGTTCTCATAATTTCACCGTTGTCATAAGTGTGTGTGATGGTGCGTTTCTATATGTGTGTGTGTGTGTGTGTGTGTGAGATGGGGTCCGGTTGGAAGGTCTGATGACAGTCAGTCGTCTCTCGCAGCAGAAGGTCTCCGTCTGTCTCCTGAAACGAGAGCCGATCTCGATAAATGTCGCTGGCAGCAGCAGCGGTGCGACGGCTCTTTAATGCGGCCCCTGGAGGAACATCTGCAATCAAACAGCATTTACAGGGGCCCGGGGACCAAGTGAGACACGGACACCTGCAGAGGTGACAAACACACGTTCATTTATGCTCCACATTGAACAGTTAAATCTGGAGATCATGGAGTGTGTTTTTCTGTGACTCTCTCTGATATCACGACAATTCTCCAGAGGCTGAAAAGACACACACGCGCTTAATTAAAGCTGAAATATTATCACCCGCCCATGACATTTCATCTGTACCTATGAAATCTTTCTCTGTGTATTGACATTTGCCGACACTTATGGTGTCTGACATTTAGGATAATCTCAATTAATCTGAGCGGCGTATTAAGATAATCAGATTAAAGTCAGACTCAGGGCTTCAGGGACACAAACACTCACAGATATGGCAGTAAATCATATTTGCGCTTATATACGTGGCAATGCAAATTCCAAGTTTATTTACAATACACCAGAGTGTTTCTAAAACACAGCCTCGGTTCACCTCCATCACCTCGTTAGTTTTGATCTGTCTCAAAGTTTTCAGTTAGTTCTGATTGACTCCAGATTAGTCTTATTTCAGCATCAGGTTATTATAATTAAATAAATGCAAAATAATAAAAAACTTTTCAGCTTGTTGCTAAGGCAATTTAGTTTAACTTTATGTATTAAAATTGACTAAAGATAAATAAACTATATAGACATATTTTACAGATGCACACACACACACACACACACACACTATAAGTTCTTACACAATCTAACGTGTTTAATATTGAACTGGAAATTAGGTGCTGGGCGTCCGGTCAGAGGAGAACTGGACCCAACTAAGCCTGGTTCTC
>JAUMHR010000047.1:500119-511754 GCA_032361145.1 Enteromius fasciolatus
TTTAGATAAATTTATTTCGTGCAACCCTACGACGTAACAAAATTAAGTGAATTCAACATAACATTTTTTTCAGTGTATTATGTAAACAGCAACTTTTATTTTGAATGCAGTTATTCACAATTACTCTGTCTATATACATAAATATAAAACTTCATGCTATTTCATGTAGCTATTTTTTGGGGATAACAGGCAGTCTATAAGGCTGATTAGCAAGCAAAGTGTTTATTCATTCATTCATTATTTATTTTTTTTATTTTATCTTTAGTGAGAATAAAATGCTATACAATTGTGCTGATTGATAAATTGATTGATTTATTTTTGTCATTTAATTGTTTTATTTCTTTAATAAGAAAAAGTGTTTGTGCTGATTATTGATTTATTCATACATTTTGTTTTATTTTACCCTCAAAGAACAGTGTGTGTAAATATTTATTTATTCATTCATTTATTTTAATTTCTATGATTTTATTTCATAACAAAAGCCATAAACTTGGCCTTCGTTAAAAAAGAATTTTGTGCAGATTATTAAATAAAAATTCAATTAAATTAAACCTCATTATGTTTGTATAGATTATTTATTTATTTATTTATTAAATTAATAAAAAATATATTTTAATTTAATTTTTAATCAATTTTATTAAATGTGATCTATAAATCTAATAAGCAGCATGTTTGTGCTGAGAAAAATGACATGCGTCTTATGGTAACATCTTTATTAACTGGTTTGATTGAGTGGTGAGATGAGGGTTATGCTGCAGGATCTGTGTTTAGTTTGAAGGTAAGAGTGAAGTGAGTTCAGATGGAGACGTGACCTTCGTGAATGAAGCATCTTTCTCTGTAAGCACAGCATCAGCTTTCCCGCTCTTCTGAACGTCTTCAGAGGCTCTGCTGTCAGTCACAGCGTCTGATACACCGGATACACTCTCCAGTCAAACCTGAGCTCAGTGTGTCCAACCGGCCGGCGTCAAGGGCACCAGCACGAGTCAAATCAACGCAGGCCGAGGGGAGTGTGTGTGTGTGTGTGTGTGTGATGAAGGTCTCTGCTCTTGAATGATGATGATGATGCTGTTGGCCTTGAGCTGATGTTTCTGACGTTTTCATCAGCATTTTCAGTTTATTATTATTAAGAGTAGTAATACCATTAATATTATTTTATTACATTATTGTTCAATTTCATTATAATCATTTTATTTATTATTATTATCTATTTATTTATGTTCAGTTTTTCACACTTTTAATTTGTTTATTATTTAATAACAATAATTATTACTTTATTGATCATTATTTATTAATTTGTCATTCTTTTGATGTATATTACATTTTTAAATGTTTTATTTTGTTTTTAAATGTATAATTATTTTTAATTTAATGATTATTTATTATTAATGTATTATTATTAATATTTTATTTATATTATATTTATTATTTATTTATTGAATTTATTATTTGTTATATGTTTATGTATATTGTTTTTTCACACTCTGAAATGACACTATATGCTTTCATTATTTATTTGTTGGTTTGTATGTCTAATATGGCCCTACAGAATATGATATGATAAAACAGTCTCTCTCTGAACAGAACAGAACCTCTTCAGACGCTCATGAAGATGTTGAAGATGACCAGAGCCCAAGTCCATTTACTCCCGGGCTTCAGACGGAGTGATTAATGGCCGGACGAGAGAATGAAACGAGACGCGTTTTAATGAGATTCATTCTGACTGCTCCCAGAATAGAAAGAAGACTCTTCTCTGCGCTCTCGACTAACTATCACACGTTCTCCTGCGTAAAACTCAACCAGAAATACACTTCTTTATTGGCAGCGATCGTTTGTGAAGAGCCTTTGACCTTTCCATTGCACAACAGTTCCTTTACAGAGGAAAAGGTTTACTCAAACTCTTCACACCAAGAGGAAAATGCTTCTTATATAGTTTTTTTTAGCAATCTTTCCTCATCGCTCAGTTTGTGAAAGATGAAAATGACACCATCATTAACTCTCAGACTGTAGCAGAACATCTAACAGAATTCAGATATGGTAAAGGTGTGTTTGTTTTTGAGATGTGTTCGGGATATTTGGAGTGAAGTTGTTGGATGAGTGTGTGAAGCTTGGAAACAAAAAGAGAAAGTTTTGGAAATGTGTGTAAGCTGCTGAAAACTGTCTCCACGAAGATAGGAACAGCAGGAAATGTTGAGCTTGTGGAGACAGTTGTTAGGTCTCCATGAGGAAACAAGCTTCTAAATCACACAGAATAAAGTGTTTGGAGAATGTAAAATGAGTGTGTGTGTGTGTGTGCTCTCCATCTGATCTCTGAACAGCCATTAAAAGCTGAAGCTCATCTAATATTAACAGCACATGCATTAGAAACTGAAGCTCTCGCTCCATCCATCCGTCTCTGAGTTCAGTTTCAGAAGCTGCTCGTTTACAAGCTGCAAATAACTCTGACACTCGTCCAGAAAACAACATGTGCTGAGAACGTGCTGATCTGAGATCAAGAGGAGTGTGTTCTTCGTCAGATCTGGAGAAACGTCTCAGTAATGGATGTGAATGGGTGCCGTCAGAATGAGAGTCTGATAAAAACATCCACAGAATAATCCACAGCGCTCCAGTCCATCAGCTAACATCTGGAGAAGACAAGATCAAACTAATCCAGCGTTAAGATGATTTGAATAAGTTCATAATCCATAATAACGCCGAAAAACAGCAAAAAAGTCCATTTAATGTTGTTTCGCATCAAAATCCAGACACAGATTTGTTTTGGACTGCGGCTTTATAAATAATAATAATAATTTCTACTTATCATTTTTTTTAACATTTTGAACGATGCACAAACATATAAGAAAACGGTAACACACTTTATAATAAAGTTTTAGTTGTTAACAGTAATTAACTACATTAGTTAACATGAATAGTATTTTATATATATAGTTTATATTAAGTCCAAATATACTAACACATTATTCATCAAAACTTAAAGTTGCATGTGTTAACATAACTGTGAACTAATATGAAAATATTTTATTATTAATTAACAAAGATTAATAAGTATTGTTCTTAGTTCATGTCAGTTAATACAGTAACTAATGTTAACAAACGAGAACCATCATAAAGTGTTGCCAAAACTTTTCATAATCTATGAGTATTTTTTAAATACATTTTTAAATACATAATTGAATTTTAAAGTAAATAGAAACTAACTGTATTTATTTTTTTCATTATTTTATTTGATGTTTTATTTATTTATTTATTTTTTCCGCAAGGAACAAGTAATTTTGTTTGTAAATATTTATTGATATTGTTTTATTTTTAATGCAATCTATAAACCTCACTAGCAAGGAAGAAATTTTGTGCAGATTATTTATTTATTTAATATTTTAATTAATTGTTGTGTGATAATGTGTTTGTATAGATTATTTATTTATTTCATTTAATTTTGAATTAATTTTATTAAATCTGAATAGGCACAATCTATAACTGCTGAGAGGAATTAAACGTGTCTTATGGTAACATCTTAATTAGTGAAGAAGTGCTCTGGTCTGAATCAGGAGAGAAATCTGCACAGATCCAAACAAGTGTCTGGATTTTGATGTGAGAGACAACAATAACTGCATTATTATGGATTATAGACTCATATTTGAGTTAGAAGCATCTCGATGCTGGATCTTGTATCTTCTCCAGATGTTAACGGATGGACTGGAGTGCTGAGGATTATTCTGACGGCACCCATTCACTGCAGAGCATCTGAGCTGATGTTGATTTCTGTCTGAACTTTCATTAGAAGCGAGCGGACGTGTCTGTCTCTCAGCGCTGAATGATGTTGGCGGGTGATGAGCGTCTATCGGTGTCTGTCATCAGTGTCTGTCTCGCTCCGGACTCTTGTGTTGAGTGTTCATGGGATACGTGAGATTCACACACACTTCAGCTCAAACCGCAGCTGATAAGAGCTTCACATCATCACAAACACTTCACTAACCGGAGCCACAGATTCAGTTTCACTGAGCCGCTTCTAGTCAAGTGTCAAAGTCATTTAATCATCCTGGAAAAAAATATTAGCACTATGGGAGTTTATGCAAATAATATAAATGGTGTTTATTTTGTCTTGTTCATATCTAAAAACGATATACTGTCTCTTAAAAATATGGGACGATTTATCAAATAATTATAAATAAAAGAAATAAACAAAAATCCATTCATGAAAATTAATTTTAAACATCCAATTAAAAGAAATCTATATATCAAATATAATAATATAAATAAATATCCACTGAATAAAGATGAAATTTCTTGACATATGCATTTTAATACAGTGTTATTTTAGCATCTTTACTATTTTAAATAGTAGGTGATTTTATGTTTATATTGTCTGATAACTTTGTTAATTTTAGGGCTGTCAAATTATTAATCACATCCAAAATAAAAGTTTACATAACAAATGCATATATACACACACAAATGCACGTATATATTTAAGAAAATATAAAATAAAATATGTAATATATTAAATATATTTATATATGATTGTATAGAAATTATATGAAAATAAATATATACATGTAAATCAAAATATATACTAAATGTGTGTGTGTTTATATGTACATATACACAATATACATACATATATTATGTAAACAAAAATCATTTTTAGCACTTGTACATTTTAGTTAAAGTTTTAGTATTTTTTTAAAAATACATTTCTATAGTTTTTATTTGTTTTCATTTTGCTTTTAGTCTTAGTTTAGTAGGTCAAATATTCAATAAAATAGTTGATAAAATATAAAATATAGATTTTTTTAATACTGATTATTTAATTTTATTTTCATATTTCAACAGTGTGTTGTGATTTTAGTTTTAGTTAAATATATTAACCCAGTTTTAGTAAAATGATCAAATATTTTAATTGCTTTTGAACTTTTCAAACAGAGAGAAACCTCCTGAAATGAATCATCTTTGGTGCGGTTCAGCAAACACAAGCAACACTTACAGCATCGATATAATTATGAATTCATAACTATAAGTCCTCCAGACTTCTATGAATATCATTAAACGTGTCTCAATCTGTCTGCACATTACACACCAGCAAATAAACAAGGCTTTTTCCTGCTCTACTTTATGGATTTTTAGCGTCAGCAATATTAAAAAATGCAAAGCAGTTCTAATATATTTATACAGAACTCCATTTACATGATTAAACCTCCGAGAATCACCTTCAGACGCACCTGACGTCACTCTTGACCTTCACTCCCAGAATGCTCTTCTTCCTCACGATTTCTACACATTCTTAGATCAAGATACATTCACTGAAGAATCTTTCAAAATGAAGCAAATTTAATCTTAAAACAAGACGACGCTGCATGAGCACGACTGACCTCGACTCTATACAGGTCTGTCAGAGGTCGGTTTAAGGTCAACTTGAGGTCAGCTGTAGGTTAACTAAGGTTAGTCCAAGGTCAGTGTACAATCGATCGGAAGTCAGATTTAGGTCAGTCTGGGGTCAGAGGTCAGTGTGAAGTCATTGCGAGGTTAGTCTGAGGTCAGTGAGCAATCAGTCTGAGATCAGATTTATGCTATTCCAGGATCAGAGGTCAGTGTGAGGTCAATTTGAGGTTATTGTCAGGTCACTCCGAGGTAAGATTTAGGTTAGTCCCAGGTCAGAGGTCAGTCTGAGGTCAATGTGAGGTTAATTTGAGGTCAGATCTAGGCCAGTCCAGGATCAGAGGTTAGTGTGAGGTCAATTGCAGGGTATTCTCAGGTCAGGTCACTCCAAGGTCAGATTTAGGTTAGTCCCAGTTTGGAGGTCAGTCTGAGTACAGTGTGATGTCAATTTGAGGTTATTGTGAGGTCACTCTGAGGTCAGACTTAGGTGAGTCCAAGGTCGGAGGTCAGTGTGAGTTCAGACCAAGGTCAGTTTTTGTGATCAGTCTGAGGTCAGAGGTCAGTGTGAGGTCTCCAGATCTCCATCATCATGTTTGTGGATGAAGCTAAACACAGCTTCTGTTCCTGACCGGCAGCTTGACTTGAAAAGCTGTGTACTCTCTGAATAGCTTGAATGAAAGGAGGGCATGGTGATGCTGGGAGACTGAGAGTCACATCCTGAAATCTACAATCACACACGGCCCTGCACGTACAGCTGAACCACACAAGTGCACAAAATATATCGCTGTCATAAAAACAGTCTGTGTATCAGCTATAAAAGAGGTCAGGAGTGATTAGATATTATTTATGAGGTTATTCCTCTTCAGACTTCTGCTCCGTCAACATGAACAATCCCACACTGACACACAGATGACAGTTATATGTGTATATTGATTGATTCAAATATATATTTTAAATATTTACACAATTAATGTACATTTTTTAGCAAATATTGTTGCCCCTTTTTCATATTTTAAAATATAATAAAAACAGATTTTTGTCTGTTTAACTCTTTAGATCAACAGTATTTTATTTACCTGATCTTTTAACGCGTTAAGCAGAATCAATGGCAGTTAAACGGACCAGTTGAAGCATTTTAAACCCGTTTCGTATCGTATTTTCTCTCACACGCACTAATTTGTAATGAAGAAAGCTGTAACCATAGAAAGGAGAGAGAGAGAGAGGGAGAGCTCATATAAGGGGGATCATATAAAAGGCAAACCTTCTCTCTTTATTTTGAAGCGGAAGAGCGCCTCCTGCTGTTCACTGACGGAACACACACTTCCGCTCAACACTGAACAGCCGAGCTGCATATAGCTAGTATGGAGCTAGAGCTAAAGTAACTTTAGTCACACTATAAGAACTTCTTATTTACTGAACTGTTGTGTAAAAGCAATCTGACTCCATCAGTCGTGTATCTGCTGAATGTTACTGAATCACTTGTGTTTGGTCAGATTTCATCCTGAAATCATCCCGTCTATCAAATAATCTTCTACTTATATTATCTAAATTTATTCTGCATGAAGGTAAATATTGGAAAATACGTCTTCTTTTTTCATTTAAAAGACAGAAGTTCAATAATACCTAAAACAAGCTTGAAAATCAAGTGTTATTTTTTGTAAATATTGTTTAAAGTTTTTAATAGAACATTTTCTATTTTATTTTATTTATTTATAAGATGATGTATATTTTGTCACGCATCTCATTGTTTACAATCTTTTTGCAGTTCAAATCATCCTGCCAACAGGTGGCAACGAATCACGACAAGTCTATGAGCGAGTCATTTGAATCATTGACTCAACTGATTCGTTTGACCGGAACGCTTCGCTTAGGAACGATGTTTATTTGGAGCTAAAACGGACAAACTGTAAGTTATATGAACACAAAATGATTTTTCTTTTTAACTGAACATTGTGTAGCAGCAATATCACACTGGCACTGACGAATCTAATGAAGTGAATCGTGTATCTGAACCAACACCGCTGCTCGTGTAGTTCTGTGCAGTATTCAACAAGCTAAAGAGACACTATTAGCTTATATCCATGCACATATATTGCAAACACAATCTGTTTATTGTGTTTTAGAGGCTATCGTGTCACGACGAATCACAGACCTGATGAACAGTGTAAAACTTTCTCCTGTTGTCCTGTTCTCATGTAAAGGTAAATGTTCTTAATTTTTAAATGTTCTATTTTTATTACAATAGTATGAAACTTTTGTGGCATTTGCTCTTTGAACACAAACACACATAAAATAGTTGCACTTCTAATTTTAACAGCAAAAAAAAAAGTAAATAGCACAGAAAATACATGAAAAACACGAAATGATCTAAACATGCAGAGCTACAATTCTGCCATGAAGAAGTAATCTTCTCAATGCAAAACCTATTAAAAATAAATAATTATAACAGAAAAAATACTCTTGTGCGCAACTATAATTTATTGTATTTATAAATAATGATTTTTTTCTAATATTTGTGTTGCTTTAATTATGTGAGTTACACACCCTCAAAATACAACATATTAAATCCTATCTGAATGGAGCTGTAGTTGCTTGTTTACTTGCTGTGTTTTTTAGTAATTTCACATGAAGTTAGTTTGATGTCGTTTAGCGAGTCTGTGTAATTTACATCATTTCATTCGTGTTACAGATCTTGAGGCGTCTTCCAAATGTTGTGGTTTAATTGTCAGTTTCATTGCATCCAGAATTATGAAGCAGAGACGTGAATACAGAATGATTTATCAACATCAGCGTGACGTAACATGTCATCAGAGGCTAAAGATCAAGTTAAACCCGTTACATTTGTTGAACATGACAATTGCAAAAAAGCAAACAATAAGACCATTAAAATTGCTAATAATACTAATAATAATCATAAGAGCATGTGTGTGAATGAAGAGTGTGTTTTAGTGGCAGTTTGGTCTGTTTGTGACAAACATCACAACAAATGTTAAAAAAAATATGATACAAAACATAACCATCACATTCAATTACATCATTAGTGTTGTTAGTTATTTACATGCTATCAATAGCACAACATCTTCATTCCAGCATTCGTCCGTTCTACAGTGAAGATCATAATTTAATGATAATAATACCTCTGGTGCTCAAAAATGTGAACGAACATCTCGTATGTATATGCTTTCATACTTAAAATGGGCTTTATTGGAAAGTAAAGCAAATGCAGCTCTACAAGATAAAAAATAAAATCATCCTGGCAATAGAATTTAAGATGCATTTCTATGGAAGCGTGCTTGTGTCACAGAATTAAAAAATGTTAAGAGGTCTTTTTATCTCACAAACAGACGTTTTGTCTCTGAATTATGAGAACTTATTTATGAGGTATAAACTATCTGAACTTCTTCAGGTCACTTCTCTCATATAAACTCAAACTGATTTAAACTCAGAATTACAATAGAAACTCAATTATGAGATTTATACATAAAATGTGATATTTTTATATCAGAATTGAGATATAAACACAATTTAATTTTAATCATGAGATTTAAACTGAAAAATGCGAGATTAAGAACTTTAAATTCTGAATTAGTAATTTAGTAAATTAGTAATTTTGACCGAAGTTTATATGTTGTAAATTAAAAAAGTCTGAATTGTGAGATAAAAAAAGTTGTTTTTTATTATTTTTTTCATTAATTTTGTGGTGGAAACTGGCTTCTATACATTTCATACAATGTATTTGATAAATGATTTAGCCTTTATCCAATTGATTAGTAAATGTACATCAGCAAATACATGAAATATAGCATTATACACAGTTAGAATAGTAAATGCTTATATTATATTTAAGGCAATACATCATGAGTTGGAGAGTGTTGATATCATGTAAAACTCAAATACCCTGTGTAAAAACAAATAACCCTGAAGACGAAACGAAACGAGTGTTTGCCCTGAGGACGTTTGGTGGAAATCATATTGCTCAAAGCTTTAGATTTGGTAATGATCCTCAGAAGTGATTTTGGTCAGGAACAGATTCGTAAGGCCCTAAAACATCAGAAACAAACACAGATTTACATTCAGATCAGTCAGATTGGAGGCGCCAGCAGCTTAACGTTTAAAACGAGCTGGACGTCTGGCGTTTGGCTGTCAAATACGGATGTTTGCGGAACCTGAGCCACGAGAAATGACCGAAACCAAGCTATAAAGGCCGTCTATATATCAAAGTGCGCATTGATTAGGGCTGCGACGATAAATCGATGCAGAATCGATTCTTGGATCTTCCGAACGCATCGCGATTCTCTCTCAATCGATTGAGCTTGGAGTTTTACCAGCAGATGGCGCTCTACTCTAGTTTTTATTCGCACACCTCGGCTCAGAATGCTTAATGCAAACACAGCCCATTGTGAACACCCTTGTAATTCGCTACAACCTTTTTGAATTTTATTTTTTCAGGTTTAAGTGTGTAAGGATTTGAAGCATACAGCGCCATCTGCTGTTCAAAACGACGCTCAGAATCCACTTCAGAAAGAATCATCCGACAATCTCAAAAACCTCAGTGAGATTTAAACAAGATATAAACTCAAATTGCTAGATTTAAATTCAAAACTCAGAATTATGAGACAAACTCAGTTATGAGATATGAACCCAAGTTGTGAGATGTAAACTCCGTAATGGGATATAAACTCAAATAATGAGATTTAAAGTCAGGACTGAGATGTAAGCACAGTTTAACTTAAAATCATGAGATTCTGAAACTCATGAAAATGGCGAGATTTAAAGTCAATTTAAAGTAAAAGCTTAAAATTCAGAATTTGTCATTTTGATGTTTTGACCACAGTTTTGACCTTTTTCTGACTTCCAAGTTTATATCTTGTAAAAAAAAAAAAGGTGTTTTGTGGTGGAAACAAAATCTCAGAATCGATGCGGAATGATTTCTGGATTCAGGACTTATTTTCCCAGCCCAGGGTTGATCTGCTGTGGTCTGTCTAATAAAGCCTCTACAGCTTTGGCAGTGTTCAGAGTTTGCATAGGCGTTCAGATGTTGGTCTCTCGCTGCATGACGCCGTCTTTGTTCTCACAGAGCTGCTGCGCCGCTTCAGTGTCTGCGTCTGTGTCTGCGTGCGTCTCCGTCTGCTCCTCGCGCTCGGCGCATTTGTACGTCTCCTCTTGTTTGCGCTCGCGCTCCAGCAGTCGATAGTTGATGAAGTTACCAATGAAGAGCCAGATGCTGGACAGGACAACCACCGCCCCGCAGCACAGGTACATGTACTTGTAGTTCTTTGTGATGTCCACTAACTTCCCTGCAAATCAGTGCCATGCATTAATTACAGGATTAAACACAATAACAGATATATGTGCAGGCGTGAAGTTCCTTATTTATTGTGTTTCATTTCAAGTTTCAAGAATTAAATATTCATCTTTTATTACCCACCTGTGGAGGTTTATTTTATTCTTCATTTGTAATTTTCAGTGTTTTTAATTGTTTTGTTATTCTATGTAAATGCATGTTTTCTCTTGTGTTAATACCTGCCAGCGGCGGTCCGATGAGGACCGGGCAGCACTCCACGATGGTGGTGAGCCCCACGGCGCTGGAGAAGCGCTGGGCTCCGACCAGGTCCATCAGCGTCTCGAACAGGACGGCACTCACCATCCCGAAGGCGAAGCCGAAGAAGACGGCGTACACCACCATCCCGCTGTAGCTCTCCACCAGCGGACACAGCAGGTGACACACACCGTTATACAGCACGGCGAAGCTGAAGAAGTACTGGATGCGTGGCCGGACCCAGCGAGAGTTGGCCAGCAGGCCCATGGACGGCCGAGCGAACATGTCCACAAACGCCAGGATGGACAGCAGGAAGGCGGCCTGATACTCGTCCACACCGTTGTCTTTGGCGTACGACGAGAGGAAGACGATCGGTGCGAAGAAGCCCAGGAACATGATGACATTTCCCGACAGATAGATGAGGAACCCGCGGTGCTTGAAGAGCGACAGATCCAGGTACTTATTAACCGTCTGCCAGGCCGTGCTCTTCTCCGTCTGTGGACCTGTTACGAAAAAACATTTACTTGACAGTGTTGCAACAGGCCTAGCCTATAATGTAGGGCTGTGTGATAAATTGCAATGAAATCACGATTACGCTCATTTGCATTTAAAGGGACAAACACAAAAATGGCACGCTTTGGCTTATACCCATAGACTGTAAAAAAAAAAATGGACGTAGTGTCCGTGACGTCACTCGTAGGTTTCTGAAGCGCGTTTTTGAAGCCT
>JAUMHR010000047.1:524272-534641 GCA_032361145.1 Enteromius fasciolatus
AAAAATATATATTTTGGTTTCAGTGTTTTATATTTATAACTGCTTTCTAAAACCAATTATTTGTGTTTATTTAATGTAATCATCTTTTTTTCAGCATTAGTTTTGAAAGGCACTGCAGTGTTGTGTTTGCTGACCTCGGAGCAGGCCAGGTGTCTGAAGTTACTAAACCAGTCGACTCTGGCCCGGCAGTGATCGAAGGCGTGGATGAGTTCGTGGGTCACCACACGGTTCATGTGAGCCTGCTGATGAATGTTGTTCTGGCATAAGACGATCTGCGGCGGGAAAATCCAGTTCAGACCAACATCATCATGTTTCTGTGGCAATAGAGTGGTTTTTAGGAGACTGACCTGAGAGGTGGCCGCATCGAAGCCGCCGCTGACCGAGCCGTCGCAGTCCTCGCAGGAGAAATGTCTGTCTTTATAAACTGTACTGAGAGGAAATCACACAACATCACATCAGAGACACGCAGCACCGGAGGAAGAGCGCATGTGAAAGCAGCTCTTACCAGCCCGAGCTCTTCATGGCACCCAGCAGGAGTTTAGCGTAAGGACCTGAATGAGACACACACCCATTAACACTTGGTCTGCAGCGACTGAATACTTCACTGTAATCTGCAGAAGCTGGTTTCTACCGTGCAACGAATGTTATCACTATAATAAAATCATTGGAATTGCCTTTTTAATGTTTTATTTAGTGGTAGAGACCCAAAAAATTCTGAAAAGAATTATTAGACTTTAAAAAAATGCAATTACTATTTTATTTTTTTATTTTGATGGAAGACACAGGGACTAATAAAAACCAACTTGTGAATTCTGATTAATTAAAAAAATGTGCAAATAACTTTGGATTTTTTATTCTGTTATAGAAAAAAAACAGCAAAGCCAAATATAAACTCACATAATGTCTAAATTGTGATATTAAAATAATAATAAAAATAATATGATTGGAATTACCTTTTTATTTTTTAGTAGCAGAAACCAAAAAAAGAATTGCAAGATTTAAACTTAAAATTCTGAGAAAACGGCAGAATTATGAGAATTTATTTGGTGGAAGACACCCAAAAATAATAATAAAAATGTAAATAATAATAATAATTGAGATATAAACTCCTTATGCATACATATTCTGCGGCAGAGACTAATAAAACAAACGTGAAATGACAAAATCAAAATGGAGAGATTCCCCTAAATTAAAAAAAAACATATCATAATAACCTTAACATATTTGTTTTTATTTCGTGGGAACATGTCAGAGAAAAGTAAAAATTGTGAGAATAAATCATACTACTACTAATAGTATATAGTATATATATTTAGTGGCAGACAATAACCCTGAATACCGAGAGAGTCGGAACTGCAAAAAAATATTATTTTTAGATTAAAAATATGTCTGAATTTTTTCCTTGTATTCGTGATGGACATAAGCTTCCTTAGCAATGCAGAGATCTAAAACTTGTGTGTGTATATCACTGCATACTTCTGTAAAATAAACTCTAGAAAGTGTAATATTGCAGTAATGTAATGCGTTCCCTTACTAGTGTCCATGGCGAACTGCAGCATGATCTGACACTTGTGTTTAAAGGTGAAGAGACTCTCTCCGATAGAGCCCTGCTTGAACTTGCTGCTGCTGCTGCCGCGCTCGGGGTATAAGCCGTAGCCGAAGTCTTCCTCCTTCTGCGGACTCTCCGCCGCCGCTTTCTGCTCTCCGGGCTCTTTATTGACACATTCATCTTCGTTTGCCCTGTTTTGAGCCATAGCTCCGAGCTGCGCGTGTACGCAGAGGTCACGCGGGCGCCAGTGAGTCACGTGACTGAAAGCAGGCGAAGGGTGACGGAGAGCGTAAAGTAGTTCCGTTATTAAAATAGTCGCGATGCTGTAGGTACTTATTTTTATACTGTTTTGCTTTTCAAAATAATATAATTTCGCATAAAATAGGATCTCGTCGAGGTTGTTTTAGTTTTCAAATTAAAAGCCCCCAGACAGGTACAAGCTATATTATTTAAAATATATATTTAATATTTACACAAAATACGAGCATTATAAACACACAAAATGGGCCCAAGAGTAAACGAGCAAAATAATAATTTGTGTCCTCCTCGCTTTTTGGCGCCGTTAAGTGCGCGCGCAGTGCGTGTCGTGTGTGTTTGTGACGTATGTTTGCGCACGCGCGCAGAGGAGTCTGTGCTGTCATGGCGCTGAACACAAACTACCGATCATAACTCTTCATCATCGCTACAGGTAAGATACACACACTTGTGATTTTGCTCTCCGCTGCTGCTGAAATGGCCTATTTAAACGCGCCAGGATGAGTTTCTATAAACATACATTAAGTTTATTATCTTAAGTTTATTATCCCACACGTGTGCTAGCATGCCAGTAACGTTAAGCCATGTTTTGCTAAAATATTTGAGATCAGGTAAATTATTAAGTTAATTATGAGTGTGTGTGTGTATGTGTGTTTTTTTAACTCTACACAGCTCATGATCAACCTGCTATCAGCTGATGCTGTTTCTGTCGCAGATAACTTTACATCGAATATTCTAGAATTAAGTTACACACTGACGAAAGTTATTTAATTTCATGTCGTAGTTTTAATACATTTGTTTTTTAACAATCCCGTATTAATCTGTAGTTAGTGGGTTTTTTCAGGGTCTTCTTGTTAGTTTAACTTTTGAAGAGTTACCATGGTAACCTTAGCTTCCGCCAACGTACTACCATTGTTTCTGCTGTAAAATTAGTATTTAATATTATTAGTAATTTATTACTAATTAAATTAATATTTTAGTTATGATGACAGTTTTAGATTCCTTTTTGGAAAATAGTTTCACCAAACAGAAAATAAACACATTTTCTCCATGTTTGTGAGAAAAAAATGGTATTGCTTTGTTTGAATGAAATATAAACACACCCAAAATATAAACCCCATCAGAAAATGTGTAAATAAAACTTAGTTTTGGTGTTTGCAAGTGTTTAACCTCTAAAATTCTGCACTTTCTCTATGTTTACACATGCAATGTATAAAATCAGGAAAATTATGCATAAACAAACCCTTCAGAAAAAAGCTTTGAATATAGTGAGGAATAAAGCAAGTGCTGCTGAAATGGATATAGAAACTTAAAGCTATGCATGGTGTAGGAATTAAATATTGCATAAATCATTGTAAATGATACACGAACAAACCCCTGAGTGAATATAGAGAGGAACATAAAGCTTTAAGTTTTAATGTTTTATGCTGATAAAAGCTTTTTAATATACGTATTGAAGTTGAAGTTTACAGATGCACTGACATGTTTCCCCCTCATTAGTCTGAAAACATCACGGAGCGGTGCATGAATAAAGAGTGTTTATTAATTATGATCTAAAGCTGGAGAAATGCTTGCAGGGAGTCTCTTTCTGTCTGATGTCGTGTAGAAGAGCGCAGTGATGTCAGGAAATAAAGCGGTGGAGCTGCAGATACAGATGCGACAGAACGCTGAAGATCTGCAGAACTACATGAAAGAGCTGAACAACTGGGAGGAAGAAATCAAGAAGAAAGACCAGCAGCTTCTCACCGGACGCGTCAGCGAAGCACCGGTACAGCTCCCAGATTCTGAGCTCCTCAGATGTAGGTGTTTTCAGCTTGCTAAAATGTGTTTTATTCCAGAAAACCCTCCCGCCGGTGAGGAACAAAGATTATAAGAAGACCAAGAAGAACGCGAAGCGGCAGACTAACGGCAGCGGTCCGAAGGAGCAGGAGGCGCAGCGCTTAAAATCCTACGATTACCAGGCCTGGGACAAATTTGATGTGGTAATATGATTCTGCGATGTGATTCACGCTCTGATGTGCATGAAGATGCAACGATTGAACGCTGTTTGTTCACAGGAGAAGACTCTGGAGGCCATGGACGCAGAGGAGAGCCCGGTCCACTCCAACGAATCCGACTCCGAAGGGCTTCAGGTGGACACAGATCTGGCGCTGACCGAGAAAGAGAAGGTGTTTGTAATGTTAAAGACACAAACTGTCGACACTGATGTCACTAACTGAACAAAGAGTATAATCAATAAAAGAAATAAGACTCAAAAAAAGTTGTAGCTTTTGTGAATCAGCATTATTACACCGAACATACATACAAAAGTTTGTGAATAATTTTAACAAAATAAGAGATATCATACAAAACAAAATATATATATATTATATTTCACATAAAAGATGTCCAAATTTATAAAAAAAAATTAAATACTTCTTAATACTTATGGTCTCTTCAAGTTATTCTTTGAATGTTCTTCACTTGGTCTTAGAAAGGCACCGTGAACTGTAATAAACCAAGCACGATCTTGTGTTGTGTTGGTGTTTCAGGGGAACGAGTTGTTCCGAGACGGCCGGTACGACAGCGCCATCGAGTGTTACACCAGAGGAATGGACGCCGATCCGTACAGCCCCGTGCTGCCCACCAACAGAGCGGCCTGCTTCTTCAGACTGAAAAAGTACAGCACCTCCATCGTTTTCTACAGCTGTGTTCTGCTGGACTGGTCCTGATGAGAGTGTTTGTGTGCCACAGGTTCGCCGTGGCCGAGTCCGACTGTAATTTGGCCATCGCTCTGGACGGGAAATACGTCAAAGCATACCTCAGGAGAGCAGCGGCACGCACGACGCTCAACAAACACCAGGAGGCTCTCGAAGGTCCGCAGCAAATCATGGAAGTCAATAGAGATCTGAAAATCTGAAATCGATAAATATTGAGAAAATCGCCTTTAAAAAGTGGTTTATACTTAGTTCTTAGCGATGCATATTAATAATCCAAAAATATATTTACTAAATATCTTCATGGAACATTTTGAAACAAGGCTGCATTTATTTGATCCAAAAGACTGAAAAGAGTTAAATATTACATTTAAAATGATATTTATATCATAAACAAATATAATTTATTGCTGTGGTCAAATTTCAGCATCAGTACTTGTGTTGTTTAATGAACTCTTCTAATGAGTTTGTTTTTAAAAGTGTAAATTCTATTTAATAAAAACAAATTAATAGAGTATAATAAAATGTAATTTATTGCTGAAAAGTTACGTTTTCAGCAGATAATACTCCAGTCTTATTTTGTTTTACACAACCCTTAAAGATACACAAAGGTTTCCACAAAAACCTTTTCAAATAAATGCAGCAAAAATTCAAAGAGCTGATTCCCAAACTCCAAACTGATGATTAGAGGAGATTTTCTTGGCATGAAGATAGCCTGGCATGGTGTTACAAAGTGAAGAAAAACATAACAAAATAAAATGATCATGCATTTCAACAGAAATACAAATAAAAACCGAGTAAGAATCCAGTTCACATCCTGTCTCTGTTTATTGGTCCAGATTATGAAGCGGTTCTCAAGATGGATCCAGGAAACTTCGAGGCCCAGAACGAGCTCCAGAAGCTCCGGCAGGTCTGTAGGTGAACCGCTTGGAGACTCTGGTGTGTCGTGAGGTCAGTCAGTGACTGATGCTTGTTCCAGGTGCTGGGATCGAGTGCACCGATGACGGAGAAGAACGAGAGCGAAGCGGAGCAGACAGCAGCCGACCCGTTACAGCAGCAGAGGCTGCAGGAGCAGCAGAGGAAACAGGAAGCAGTCATGCAGAAGGACAGAGTGAGCCGCTCTTCTTCTACATCATCATCATCATCATATAATTGAGCCGGTCTGACGCCGTTTCTGTACATTTCAGGGAAACGCTTACTTTAAAGAAGGGAAGTATGAGGCAGCGGTGGAGTGTTACTCCAGAGGAATGGAGGCGGATGAGACCAACGCTCTTCTGCCCGCTAACAGAGCCATGGCCTTCCTCAAACTCCACAGGTGACCTCCCTCAGAAGTGTGCTCACTGTCTAGTGCAGTGTGCAGGGCTAATAATGTGTTACAAGCAACGAGAGTTGTCAACATTTAGGTGGAAGAGGTGGGGGGCATTTTTAACAACTGAATAGTTTAGAAGTGTCTTCTCCTGCATCCTTTTCTTCATGCAACCCAGAATGCACAGCTGAATGGTTCAAGCACACCCTCTACTGCGCAGACGTATATTACCTTCAGCCTGAGGCTTATTCAGTTCACTTTTGGCCAAAACACAAATCTCACATGACATTAGCCAAAAATAGAACTTTTTATATTAAAATCAAACAAGCAAGCCCATTCCCCGATGAGAAAACGTAACAAAAGTAATGTAACACATTACTTTCCAACCTGTGCGCAGGTTCAGCGAGGCGGAGCAGGACTGCAACTCAGCTCTGGCTCTGGACAGCACTTACACCAAAGCCTTCGCCCGACGCGCCACGGCCAGAGCCGCTCTCGGCAGGAGCAGAGAGGCCAGAGAAGGTCCGTCATCCATCGCTTCGCTCTACCGCAGCCTAGTCCACGCTTCTGAAGAGCTCACGCGTGTCTGTGTTTGTCTGCAGATTTTGAGCAGGTTCTGAAGCTGGAGCCAGGAAACAAACAGGCCCTGAGTGAGATCGAGAAGCTCTCAGCGGTACGTGTGAACATCAGGCGTGGTTTCCTTATTGTGTCGTTAGATCTCAGGATGATTTAGGGACAAACAGCTGATGGCAAAAAAAAATACAAATTTTTATGCTTGTTTGTAGACAACAATTTGGCCAAAATATTTTCCTTTTATTTATCGATATTGCTGCAATATTATTAAATAAAGAATATTAAAATAACTAAATAAAACCAAAATAAGAACTAGTACTATTAATAAAATTTAACAGATTATTTCCTTAATAAAAATCAAGATACCCGATTATATAAAAATATCTACATTTTATTTGTCTCATAAAACATTTCATTACGTTTTTAAAAGTGGACATTATTTTTTGGGAAAACATTTAATTGCAGCTTTTCTGTTTAAAAGTTATGATTGAGGGGATTCAAAGTTCTGTGCTTGATAGGGCTGCCAAAGATTTGTGATTATTCGTTTCGCTATGGCTATATAATAATAATTATCATAATATTAATAAATAAGTATAAAAATGATAAAACATAAAAAAATCATTGTAATAAAAAACTATAATAGTAAAAAATTAAAATTGCAGATATTTTTTTTTATATTTCACTCAAATAAAAAAATAAAATTCAATTGAATTATTAATATTAAATAATTATTAGAAATAGTACATATAAAATTACTAAATAAAAGTTTATATATATAAAAAAAATCACATTTAAAAAAACCTACTAATTATTTACATTTCAACAGCAAAATTGCGAAGCTAACATTTTTGACTTGACTTTATTTTGGTTGAAACCCACGGGAGCCTTCTTTTTTGTTCATAAAACTAAAAGCAGATCAAAATGAGCCAGCTTATTCTGCAGTCTTTAAACCTACATTTATTAATTTCATCATGAGAGCAAACCAAAAAGCTTCAGACCTCTTGGTGTTCGTCTTACACCACATTGAGATCAAATTTTAAATCAAATACAATACACAGAACCAATCTACCACTACTCTTTTGTTCCACGTCATAATAAGAGTGTGTGCAGATTTGTGTTTGAGTTTCTCATTCACTCGTCTGTTAATCAGGAGATGAGGAGCAGCGGTCTTCTGGCTCCGGAGGAGAACAAACAGAGGAGAAGCGTCCAGCCCATCCACAAACCTGAACATCTGAGATCCAGCGTGAGTCCATGACGAGAGAGCCGGTCTGAATCTGAAGGTCATTGTAGTCCAACACTTCCTGTGTTTGTGTCATCTCAGAAACCCTTGAGGAGGATTGACATACAGGAGGTGGGTGGAGAGATCTCATCATCCACGTCTGCCCTCACCTCACCGCATCACAAGATCCAGAAGATAGAGGAGATCACCTCGGATGCTCCTCTGTCCAGGTGAGAAGACGACATGATACGATCATCACCATCTCCTGGTGCTGCAGCGAGTCTCTAAAGCCTTCCATGTCGTCTTGTGTTTCAGGGCTCCTGAAGAGTCATCTCCAGACGCGGAGTCGATTCCTCCTCCACCCAGCAGCTGTTTTCAGCTGGAGGCCGACCTCAGGAAGATCAGCCGTCAGCCACAGTCCACTTACAGATATCTGAAGGTATCATCAGTGCTGCTCACGGTCTCCACCTGTCTCCTATCTGTGCTTCTCATCTCAACCTTTAACCTTTCAGCAAATCAGTCCAGATGCTTATGTGAAGATCTTCCAGAACTCTCTGGAGCCTGACGTTCTCAACCACATCCTCAAGACCTTCCACAGCTCCTTTCAGTGAGTGCTCCGTGATGATGATCCAATACATGTATACGGACCACGGACTTTAATAAGAAGTATTAAAGTTACTATTAATATTAAAGCAGTGTTATTCTTAAATAAAACTAAAAAGTTGAGCAATTGATGTTCAGGAAGTGAAATAAAATGTAAATATTTAATGAAAAATATAAATGAATGAAAATGAAATGAAGATACCTCGGCAACTACTTTTAAATACTTGAAGCTGAAAGTGCTAA
Source organism: Enteromius fasciolatus (assembly GCA_032361145.1). Classification (NCBI taxonomy): domain Eukaryota; kingdom Metazoa; phylum Chordata; class Actinopteri; order Cypriniformes; family Cyprinidae; genus Enteromius; species Enteromius fasciolatus. Next base: position 532,714 of record JAUMHR010000047.1, read on the forward strand.
AATAGAAAAATAAATTACAGATAAATTAATAAAAGTAACACAAAAGGCCACAACAAAACTTTAAAATTATTACTTGAACTGAAATAAAAGCAAAATTCTAAAAATTTAAAAGGTCATTCTAAATAGCAATAAATACTACAATAGTAGTATTTAAATAAATAAATATATATATTTTTTGTAAGCGAAATAAAATATAAATATTAGATGAAAAATATTAACAAAAATAGGTTTTATTTGAATTAGTTAAACTAAAATGAAAATAATTTACAGCTAACTAAAATTGAACTAAAATGAAAATAAACACTGATAACCTAAAGATGAAAGCTGATTCTAAATATTGAAGAATACTGTAAAAGTCTATAAATAACACTGAATGGTAACCGTAACAATAAATACAACTATAATAACTCATAGTATCTATAATGATAACAATAACCGCAACTATAACAGTAACAATTTCTACAATAATAATAACTACAATGCTAATGCCTTGTGCACTTTAAATGATTAGATGCTGATTGGTTCTCATTGTTCATTGGCTGGTGTGCCTTTACTGCAGACAAATAGTTCAACATGATGATGTCACTTCCTCTGTCTCTTGTGTGATTTCAGACATGAAGATGCGTCTCTTCTGCTGGCAGTCCTGAGAAGCCTGGCGAGTGTGAGGAGGTTTGACATGGCCGTCATGTTCATGTCGTCCGCCGAGAAGAAAAGTACGAACACACACACACACACACACACAGGGCACACAGCAGTGAATAAACACACACTCTTTCTTTGTGTCAGTCTTACAGGAGCTGTTTGACTGGATTGACAGCGCCGGTCTGGGAGACTCTTCTGTTCAAGACTTAAAGAAGAAATACGGCCTTTGACCTCCACAGAAATCTCTCCTATTCAGATTTCATTCTGACACTGGACTGAAAACTGGACCTCAGCCGTCAGTATGAGGAGAAACCGAACCAGAAGCAAAACGGCTTCAGTGTGAATGAATCGGGTGCTCTGATACCTCAGATGGACGCTTGGTGCCTTTAAACTCAGCTTTATTTGGTTCCTGCATGAGTGAATGTGTGTCGCAGAATTTCAGATGATATTATTATGAATCCATTTAAAACGTTCCCTGTCGGTTCCTTTGTCTCTATGTTTTTCTTCAGAATCTGCTTCTGTTGTTCTGAATGCTGCAATATTAAAGTCAACATGAACTCCAAACGGACTGCGGACTCATTCCTACTCATATTCCCAACGATTCATGAAGAAATGTGACCCTGGACCACAAAACCAGATTTACATAATCTTTCCATTGATGTATGGTTTGTTAGGATAGGACAATATTTGTCTGAAATGCAACTATTTGGAGAATCCGAGGGAGCAAAAAAATCTAAATATTGAAAAGAAAAAGAAAATCGCTTTTGGCAGGAAGCTGGTAGAAAATTCACAAAATAACATGATTTTTGGCATAAAAGAAACGTGTATAATTTTGACTCGAATCTTTGTGATGTTTGCTATTGCTACAAATAAACCTGTGCTCTTATGGCTTCTTTTGTGTTCCAGGGTCACCCATAAAAACATCTTTCATCCAAATACAAAAACTTAGGCTCTGACATGAAAATCACAATCATGAAGTAGCTTTTTTAGAATTTGAATATGTTCGTTGAGGTTTGCTGATAATGTTAAAGTTATCAATGTGGAAAAAACTCATTCTGACCCGCTCTTTATAACCTGCGGCCCTTTAAGGTTCTCAGTTACCAGCCACTGTTTTGTCTTGCTATAGGAAACGATGCACCTGTGTTTCGACAACATGAAAATAAAAACTAGTTTCCAGACAATGCGTTATGAACTCATTATTATTACTTACGGTTTGTGGTGCAGCAGTCAGATGTAGCATGTAACTCTCCATGACATTGTGCCTCGTATACAAAACAACATACTCC
>JAUMHR010000047.1:554194-567658 GCA_032361145.1 Enteromius fasciolatus
AAAAATAACATAATATGTTAACTTTAATGTTATCCACAATATATGTCACCTGCCGCAACATTGTGAACTTTAATAAAGAAACATTTAGTCATTAAATTTAAATGCATCATTATGCAAACACATGAGCTGATGATTGACAGGGCAGTTTAAACGGTGACAGAATGCATTAAAGATGCAGTTATGATGAAGCAGTGTGTCCCATTTTTCTCCAAAAAGTAAAAAAACAAACAAAAAAGTACAGAATTGGGACGCAGAAGTTCCTGTATGAATCAGTTGTTTGAACAAATTGGTTGAATGAATGATTCAATGAGACACTGGAAGTGATTTGCTTTCCCCTCCTGGTGCTTTTACTTTCATATTTTCAGTATCATTTGATTAGAAATGTTATTTTCTTCATTAGTTGTAGTGATTGTTCTCTTACTTTATCTGTGAGGACTGCGCTGGGACTCCGGTGTATCCGTTCATGTCTGGACTCTGCATTGTGCTCACAGATCCTCCACTGCAACACAATACAAGCAGCGTCAGTCACACAATCACAGCAGACCACAGGACCAACAGCACACAGATGCACCTTCATCATCACCAAGAATAAGATTCACACATCTGACCGTTTATATTATTTTTAATAAATACATTTTTTACAATCATATAATCATATATAAAATTACGATGGAACTTTAGTGCCACCAAAAAATAAAAAAATATCTAAAACTGCGAGAATAATGTCGTAATGTTACGAGATTAAAGTCGAGACTACGAGATTAAAATCGTAATGTTACGAGAATAAAAGTCGAAATACTACGAGAATAAAGTCGAAATATAATATTTAGTATAGTGCACTTGTAAATGACCCGAATGGAGAGAAGGCCACCAGATATAGGCATATTTGAATATTTTTGCGTCCGAGCGGCTGCTTGATGTTACTGAGATGAGATCTAAGGCACTAAAGCTCCGTCGTATAAAATAAATGTGATAATTGTTTTTGTTTCTTTGTAAATATAATTAAAAAAATAAATATGACAAGTACTTTTTTTCCCTTTTTATTATCAAATAATACAATAAACGTGACAATAAACAGTGCAATTCATAAAGCCAAATAATCCAGTGTTACAGATGGGTCAGCGTATGTTAATGACGAGATTGTCCGCGGACTCTGACGAACGCTATTTACGTCAGCGTCTGAATTCACTCACTTGTTTTTATTTTGTGTTATTTTATTTTATAGTGAACGAGTGAGCGGTAAATAGTAAGAAAGGAAAACTGAGCGTCATACACTAAACGAGCGAGGATCATACATTACCAGACTTTAAAAGTTGCTCCGATCACAACAAACTGACGCAGAAACGTGTGCCTTGTTGCAAGGAGACGCACAATAAATGAAAACAAATGGGTTCTAAAATCAGCTGAAAATATCAAACATGTTTGATATCCTCCGTCTGTACAGAATCAATGTCTGAAGATTAAAAAAAAATCGGGGGGAAATCGGGTCAAAAATCACGTAGTGTATTCCAGGCTTTACTCAACTGAGTTTAACAAACACAGTTCTCATGTAATGCTGTTTAATTAACTAACATGTAATCAGAGACATCTGGACTGGAAACAGCATGGGAGTGAGTGTGTGTCTGTTTCATCCAAAATCATATACTCTTATGAGTAGGTACTTTTTTCACAAAATGATTGTTCTATATATAATCTGGACATACTCCATTCACCATGTTGTCACTGTCACATGACACGTTTCAGATATGTATTATTTCACTAGTTTATTTTAGTTTATTTTTAATGTATTACCTTTTAATTTATTGATATATGTTTAAATAAAAAAATTAAATAAACGAAATGAACAATTACATAAAATAAATGAATATAAATAAAATAATAAAAAAAGAAATAAAATGATCAAATATAAAATGATACACAATAAATAAGTACTTAAAAATAAATAAATGCGATTTATACTGCTGTCGTTAAGATGCAAGTTTATAATAAATAAATAAATGCAAAGTAATTTATATTATTTTCATTTATTTATATAAATGAAAAAAAATCATAAATGAAATGAAAAATTGCTTAAAATAAAATAATATAAATTAATAAAATAATAAATATAAACAAAATGATAAAATAATATAAAATGATACAAAATTACAGTACATAACTAAATAAATAAATGCAATGTATATTGCTGTCATTAAGATGCAAGTGTAAATCCACTTTTATGAATGAAGTTAAAACGAGGTCAAACGGAATCAAACTCTAAGATGATGAATGATCAGACAGTCAGTCTCCAGCACGCGTCGCCACACGTCTATAATTAGCCCCGCGTGGGCCGTTAGCAGGTTAATCTGGCCGATTGAGTAACGAGTCCGACTGACAGAGTTAAACTGTCCAAGACCATCAGCCTGTGCGACGTCAATCATTGAGCCCAATGTAAACATCCCAGCTGAAAAATAAATATGCCTAAATCTATTTGAAATACATTTATTTCATGCCAAGTATACTACAAAGACATTTTTACCCTTATGTACTTAATAAATTCTGCACACTAATTTTGCACCTAAACCATTTTAATTGTGCAGAAGTGGTGCTGAAGTCCAATTAAATATATACTTAGTTTTGTGCTAAAGTGGAACTATTGCACGTATACTTCAGGTACGCTTCAAATATTTAGCATTTAAAATCTGGTATTATTCAAAGGTCATACAATCCTCATCAAAAGTGAGATTAAAACACATTTAAGACTTAATATTAAGAAATGTGCATTGTGCACAAGTAATAAGCCAAGTAAAGTAAAGTAATGACACTTTTTAGCCTATATCACACACACACACACACACACACACACACACTGGTAGAAGGCCCAGAGATCGAGAGATAAGGTCCAGCAGCCGCTGACCGCATGAATGATTGATCAGATCACAGGACAGTTTGTGGGTCAAACGACTGGAGTCTGTTCCTCTACAAACCCTGAGATACAGCATTACACACTGTTCACCACCGGCCAAAAGACTGCAAACATTACAATCAAACATCAGAAGAACAACAACAACAAAGAATGTCATCAATGTTGTTAACACTATATTTTTGGGGAAATCATTAAAAAATGTGGGATATTTAAGACTTTACTGTAGTTTTATTTATCAAGGATGTTTAAGAGTGAAAATAAAGACATTTGTAATGAAACAAATTTTCCTATTTCAAATAAATTATGATAAATGGAATCATTTCTATTCATCTGTGAGTCCTGAAAACTAAAATTAATCGGTTTCCACAAAAATATTGGTGTTAAAAATTGCTAATAACCCTAAATGTTTCTTGAGCAGCAAATCAGAATGATTTCTGAAGGATCATGTGACACAAGGATGCCGAAAACTGAGCGTTGATCACAGAAATCAATGACATCTTAACAGATATTCACATATATATTATTATATATATTCACAATATTTCACCATTTCTACTGTATATTTGAGCAAATAAACACAGCCGTGGTGAACGAAAGACCATAAACACTAAAACAACTGAATTATTTCAAACTTTTGGCCAGTAGTGTATACACACACAACAAAAGCAGCTTCAGAGGAGTCATCCTGACTCTGTTAGACTCACATTCACGCTGTGATGTAAGAATATTACACATCAATCACTTCTGTTCGACAAAAGAGCATGGAGCACAGTTTCTCCTCCTGCATCAGTGTTACGTCTGAAACGGATCGACACGAGTCCCATCAAACCCAGCGATTCACACAAACTAACAGCGCGGACCTGTGTGAATCACACCACACACAGAACAAACTCCGTTTCACTCGTACCTGTTCACAGCCTCCACGCGACGAAGTGCCGCTGCTTCTCACGCCGGAATCTTTAAGAGGATTTGTAAGGAGCTTTACAAACTCACACAGGTCTGTGATTATCCACTCCAACGCAAAGGATGCTGGGACACGCAGATTCTGGAAAACGTCTGTTCTTCTGAACATCTTCACATTATCATAAAATAAATCTGTCAGATTTAATGAGTCCGGTGGATCATCACAGAAAAGCATCAGTCTTTGTTCATTCTGATCCAGAATATTCTAAATCAGGACCAGCCAGTGCTTTACATCATCAACAAGCTTTTTTTACATTTGGATCTTAACAACAACAACATACACTAGATTTATTTACTAGTGCTGTCAAACGATAAAAGTTTTTGTTTACATAAACAGTGCACATCCATATTTGTATTATTTATTATGTTTATATAAAAGCACACACATACAGCTTATATTTTGAAAATATTGGTATGTATAAAATGTATACATTTTAAAGATAAATATATTTAAAATATAAACATAAAATATTTTTCTTAAATATATAGATGCAAGTGTTTGTATTATATATATATATGGTAAACACACATATTATGTTGAAAAAAACGTTTTATATATATATATATTATTTTTTTTGTTTTGTTTTGTTTTGTTTTGTTAACCATAATGAAGCCCAATATCTCCTTTGTGTTTCTGTGTCGGCTGTGAATCCATACGCTGCACATTATACCTCTTTAATCCCGTTATCTCTTCACTTTGCTTCTCCAGGCCTGCGTGTACCCAGAATCCTCAGCGCTCACTGACATCACAGACCTGTCCTGATCCTATTAAACGCAGCTATATTAAGATCTTTATGAGCAACGTGAATACAGCACAGCCTGAAACCTCTCCTTTAGCAACATGAGGTCAGAGGTGACCAAAAACCTGTTAAAGCACACCGTTAGTCTTCATATGTGGGTCAAACTGAGGCACCTTAGCCGGTGACGCTCTCAAACACGCCAAGGACTCGTCGCAGGTCACTCTGAATCAAAGGATATTTCATGACAACTAATGTAGTGGTGTTTTGAGCATTTTACCGTTTTATCTGAGTAAAACTAGCTTCCTATCACACACACAGAACTGTAAAGGTATCCACGGCAATCCTTCAAAATAAAAGTCCGGGTAAGGTGAACTTTACAGTTTTTCAGTAGAACGCAAACACAGCCCACTACTACTAGACTACTAAAATGAAACACATTTCTTCCACGTTTTATTTTTATTATTATTTTATTTTTAATTAAGTTTGCTTCATTTTCAATAATTAAAAGATAAATTAAATTATTAATAACTAATAATAGTTTTATGCCTTAGGGCCCTAAACATGTCATTTTTGTTGACTAGATGTGAAAACTTACATGTTTCATGATTTAATAAATAAGACATGCTTTTTAAATAAATCCAATTGAATTAACCTATTAAAAAAAGTTAAGGAGGAAAACAGAGTTTGGAAAAAAATAAAAGATCTCCTACGGCCTTCTAATGTGTGTAGACGGTGCAGTCTTACAGTGAGACGGATCGTGGTGATGATTCAGTCTGTCTGTGTGGGAAGCTCTTTAAATTCTCTCGTCATCGTCTCTTCAGTGGGATTGTGAAGAGAAGCGTGAAACTTTCCTCTGTTTAGACTTCATTTACAATCTGCTCACAAACCGCACTGAGGAGACGAGACGGCTGATCTATATGCAGAAGCTCTCTCTCTCTGGAGCGATAACAGCATTCATCAGAAATCACTGCTTCTCCGGAGCTGAAAACTCAAGCCGGTAATTAAGACTCACAATAGAAGTGTCCCAGAAACGCCCAGCGATCAATCACACCAACCCAACACACACGACCGCACCATCACCATTCAACTGTTTTACACTTACAGTGTGTCGGAAACTTTTGTCACGATCCTGCTCTCCAGCCTCTCTCAGCCGGGAGAATATTGTTTTGAGCTGCTCGTCCTCAACGAGAGTCACACAGAGATTCATGTGCTGCTCAAACGGTTCAGATCAGATCCAAACAATCAGGGATTCTGTTGAAAATATATGTTTGTTTGTTTTTTGATGTGACGACTTACTCATAAATACAGCGAACATCCTGAAGGAATCACTGCATGAAAGATTCAATCATAAAGACCTCCTAAATCCATCAATGCATTTGAACAAATCAGATGAACCAATGGTTCAAATGAATCAAAAGAGACCTTGTTTGTTCACGTTGAGTTAATGGATCAATACAACTTCAGCAAATTGTTTCATTTCAGTGTTCTTTAATAAATCAACTGAATCTATTAAATGACTCACTAATAAAGCATTTTTGCAGGAATTGGTTGCATGAACGATTCAAATGACTCACTAGTTCCTGAACAAATCGGTTGAATGAACAATCCATAGACTCCTAATCTGTAAGTAAATCAGCATGCTTGAGTGAATAGGCTAAAAGACAGTCACTTGATTCGTTCCTCAATGCTTGTATTTGAATCAAACTGACTGACTGAATGATTCAAATAACTTGATTTCCTCCTGACTGAATCACTGACTCACTCACTCATAAAGACTTAAAAACTTGTCGCCACCTACTGGTGTAACAACGAGATTCAATGTCCTGAACGAACTCTTGTATATGGTACAATAAAATCCTCTGTCCAGATATTAAGGAAAAGACCGCAACAGAAACAGAACACAGTTTCACTGCTGAAGGGCTTTCCTGACTGATTAGAGTCGTATGACTCCACGAACTGTTCTCACGTGTTCAGCATCACAGGAATCACTCTGACGTGGACGCACACTCACACCAGGTCAAAGGTCTGCTGTGTGTTTACACACTGGTTAATCTATTTCCTACTTTCCCCTCCACCCAGAGGGAAATGACATCATCAGCATGAGGCGTCATTATTAGCAGATTCTTCTGTCGCTAATTGATTTGTCTAATTAAAGATCTGTGACGCCGCAGACAGACTGAACATGGATAAAGCAGCAAAAGAATTAAACACACACTGCCTCAGTAAAAGACAGAGAGGATTCTGGGTAGAGACAGGAGTGGCAGAAAGGTTTCCTAGAAATCCCGTGATGATTCGGTGGCGTTTTGTGAATCAGTTCCCGCCCTCCAGAGCAAACAGAGCCACCTCCAGCTGCTGCTTAAGTCTGTTTTAATGAAGAGAGACCAAGCGGAGCCCAGCGTGAGACACACGCGTGTGTTACTGTCGCTCAAAACAGCCGAAAACAACTGGGCTGTTTGTTTGTTAACCATGGTTAACAGTTAATTAGCACATTCCACCTACAGCTGGAGGTCAAGGAACTGCAGGAACTTACAGGAAAGGAAATAAAGTCAAATATAATTAGATTACTAGAGCGGCTGACTTCAGTGAACACATTTATAACTAAAACAAAAACCATAAAAAAAAAAAAGTTACTTTAAATAAGCATTACATTAACTAAAACAAAATGTAAACATATTTTATTGTATGTATTATTATTTAACTTTTTTATTTTGTAAAATATAAACTTGTTATTAATATTGTATTACATAAATATAAATAAATAAATAAATATATATATATATATATATATATAAACACAGACATTTTTGATAAAAAATAGACGAAAAAATAAATTAATAAATAAATAAAAGTCTAACCATGAATATCATTAGAAAAAAATTCAAAGTAAAAAAATTAAATAAATAAAAACTTTAAAATATTAGCAAAATAACACATAATGATACTACAATAAACTCAGGAATGTGAGACATGAGCATATCTCTGAAGATTACGTCAAACACAGTCATAAGGAAGTTCAGAGTCACTGATAGAGGCTTTATTGATGAGCTGATGCTGATAATTCATGAGCGATCAACCTGTCCTATTTCACTGTCCGCAACAACTCAAAATCAATAAATAAATGTACAGATCGAACAGGTGCGACGCGCAGCAGAGTAACAGGAGCAGGTGGAACCAGAAGCTTCTTGACCTCTGTGACCTTCAGGAACCTGATCCGACCGCACCCTCCGCCCGAGGTCACGCCTCACACACGTCACATGACGCTCTTACAGTGTGTGTTCAGTGACGACACACACAACCTGATCAAACATCAGCCCTGTGACGACACGTCAGCTGCATCACAACACACCAGAATCAACAGCAACAAAAGACGTTAAAAACAGATACTTGAAAAGTACATTCAACATTATTTGTTTAATCGCAATACTCATCGTTTCAGAGCAGCTTTGCAGAAATCATGATGGTAATGTTTGTAATGTCTTCACATCACATATTCACATTCATCAGATTAGAGCTGGGTGATAATAAAAATACAGTCAATTTGTTGCATTGCACAGGTGAGATAAGCTACTGTGTATATATATATATATATATGAATCATTTTTTCCTCCAGATATCTGTGGACTTATGGTGATAATTATGTCGCCACACTGTGACGTAAACACACACACAAACCCTCCTCCTGTTGTGTTAACAGAACTGTGATCACTAATTAACCAGTGACTGAACACACACACACACACACACACACACACGCGCGCGCTGTGGTGAATAAGACAGTAATGCACATTTGATCATTTACAGCTGTACTGTACTGTACTGTTACTCTGAGGATGTGATCCACTTCTCACTGCGTTAGTGTGTGTGTGTGTGTCTCTGTGTGTGTGTGTGTGTGTGTGTGTGAGAGAGAGAGGGAGAGAGACACTGTACACTGCAGTTGAAATGTTTGTGATCAGTATGATTTGTGAAGTTTTTTTTAAAGAAGCATCTTCTGCTCATCAAGGCTGGATTTGCAAAAACTTTAATATTGTCAAATAATTTTACAATGTAAAATTACCACTTTCTATTTGAATATACTTTATTTCGACGCAAAGCTGTATTTTCAGCATCATTACTCCAGTCTTCAGTGTCACATGATCCTCCAGAAATCATAATAATATAAGCATTTATTATCAATGTTGAAAACTGTTGTGCTGCCACATATTTACTTGGAAACCTGTGATACTTTTTTTTTTTAAGAATTCTTAGATGATTTTTATTTTAATAAAAGGAATTTTTTGTAACAATATACACTACTGTTCAAAAGGTTTTTTTTAAGAAATTAATAAACATTTATTCACAAAGGATGTTAAAAAGTAATAGTAAGACTTGTATAGTTAAATATCTAAAAAGATATTTGTATTTGCTATACTAAAATATTTCTATTTTTAAATATATGCAGTGCCTTTTCACTTTTTAATTATCAAACAATCCTGAAAAACGTCACAGGTTTCAAAAACAAAGCAGTACAACAGCTTATAACATAAGAAACAATAATAAATCAGCATATTATAATGATTTATAAAGGATTATGTCACCTTGAACACTGAAGTGATGGCTGGGGGAAATCACAGAAATAAATTATATTTTAAAGAGTATTAAAATAGAAAACTGTTGTTTAAAATTGTAACAATATTTCACAATTTTACTGTATTTTTACATTTTTGATCAAATAAATGCAGCCTTGATGAAGCAGAAGAAATCGTACTGATCCCAAATTGTTGAGTGGCGGTGTGATGTCAGTGTGTGTGTGTGTGTGTGTGTGTGTGTGAGAGAGAGATAGTAAACACAAAAGAACACAGAGTTACAGCTCTCACTCCTGACCAACATCAGAAGGTCGTTTCTCTCTGAACACACGTCTCCCATGACGAGCTCGAAACATCTCGTTTGCTCTGCTGTCCTTCTGATAGCGAGCAGTGAGATCAGTTAATGAGCGCTAATGTCATGAATCTCATTATCTCATTAGGAAACCTGTTTGTCAAACGCAGCCCGCTCTGATATGATTCAGCGTGTGTATCTCCGATACTTCTGCTCTGATTGTCGCTCGTTGGCAGGAAGTCAGAGAAACAGAAGTCATTGTGCTCTGAGGTCTTTGGCCACACAGGAGCAGCTGTGCTATGAATAGAGGACAATAAAGGACGTTATGACTTTGTAGATAAGGCAGGAGGAAACTCGCTCAATGGAGGCATGCTCAGCTCGTCTGTGTTTCATCAGAAGCAGACAACAAGAAAATCACACAGATATCAGAAGAGTGTCACTCTTATCCAGGAGCATGTCTTCAAACTTCAGGTAAAATCATGCGAGTGTGTGAAAATGTAATTGAACCCTAATGAGACGACGAATACTGCCGTATTTAAGGTCAGCACCTGACTAAAGGAAATACACAAGGCGCTGAGCGCAGGAATGTTTTTTTTACAAAAGCACAACGCAAAATGCCTCCTCCGTCATGCTGCTGTAAAATAAAAGTATACTATTGCTGCTTTAAACAAAATCTGGCAACGCTTGCTCCGCCTCCGCACTCTTCTGATTGGTCCAGTGTTTTGGAACTAACATTGACGAGCGGAGCGGTGTAACATTCCTTTAACTTTGACACAAAGTCTTGAAAACATGGCAATCATGTGCAAATATTATACTGATATTATACACAGTCCTCATAGAGAAACAACTGAAAAGTAGCACATTGGAATGAAAACGCATTCAGTTCTGTGTAAGATATAAAGGGCTCTATGTGTCTTCCTGTTCCAGTTGGAATTACATCACCATATAGAATAACGCATGCATGTTTCAAGGCACTTCAGGGGACCTTTAATAATCTCCTCATTGATCAAAACGTACTTTATAGAGAAGAAAGTGTCTTTAGATTATTAGAATGTTATATAAATGGTTCTGGAATGGATCACTGTAAGGTTCTTTGGAGCCAAAATGGTCAGCAAAACCCTTATTTATAGAGGACTTAAGCAAAACTAAATTCTCTTAACCAAGACTCAAGAGACCGGTGCAACTTTCCTCCAAACAGCAGAAATCCTCCCGAGACTCCAGCCTCCGCCAAACAAGCTCCGCTCCTTTAGTTCTCATCGGCACACACGAATCCTGAAAAATCTGAGCGAGACAAAACGCCATAAACACTTCACGACGTGCTGCCAAAGAAACGACACACAAACAAATACAAACAAAAGCTGAGGACATCCAGAAATACTCCGGCGGAATCACAGGCCTCGGGCCAGCAGAGGTTCACATGGTCCCAGACGCAGCTGGTGTTTTTAACCGCTCGCGGTCAGACGTGTCTTCAGTGCTGCTGTTTTTAACATAACGGAGCAAAGGTCTTTACTTAACGCTGCGAGATATTCAGCACTGGTTATGATGCATTACAAGGGATGTAATCAGAATACTTTTTCAAGTAACTACTAAAGCAATGCATTACTTGTAAGCGTCCAATAAGTTACTTTTTCAAATAAGTAACGCCGTGTATTGATTGACAGCTCTTGTGTTGCCATGTTGAGAGAACATGCATTTACTCATCTAACTTGCACAAACACAGATTCAGTATTCCTCAAAATTAATAAAAAACAATGCAATGCAAACTCACAATTATTTTAAATATCCTTTTTAAAAATCCTGTTTTATTAACCATTGTCTTTGCTGCTGACCTTCAAGGATCCAATTTAACCATGCCAATTAAAAATAATATACTTCACATACACATAGCATTTGTGTTTGTTCTGTTTTTCACTGCTGAAGAGTGTTGAACTCCTGCTTCCTATTCAATTCAGAATGGTGGCACAGCCTGTTCACTTTTGGTGTGAAAGGCCTTTTACATGAGCCAAAAATATAACTTTTCACATTAAAAACAAACGTGCAAGCCCAGAAAAGCAACGTAACCCATTGATATCCATAAAAAGAAACTATGTAATGTTTTTTAGGAAGTAACACAATATCTTAAAGGAACGCTTCAGTTCAAAGGAGTATCAAAACTCGTTGGTCATTTTTTAACGCAATGCTAAAAGTGCTATCGCCAGACCCGGAGATCGGCTGAATGGATAAAAACTCAACTTATTAACTCTGGGGGAGCTGAAGAATGAGCCTATTTCCCCAAAAAAAGGAGTATTCCTTTCCCCAACACTTGTGATATTAGTGAAGAGCAACCTATCTACTGCCGAGAATCCTGTTAGAAAGCTCAGGTATATTATCAGCAGCCCAAAGCTCGTGAACCCTGGTGTGAACCTTTAAAATACCACAGGACTGCAAGACGTCTCCGCGGCTGAAGATAACAGCACGGCTCAATGAAATTAATGGAAACATTAGCAGTTATGTAACAGGGCTCCATATTTAACTCGTAGCACTGGGACCTGCACCGCTCATAACACCAATTACTGAAACTCACTGGAGAGCGTCTTACAGTGCGTCCCTATTAAGGGCCCTTAACCATTTACTTCCCTACACAGAACTACCTCAGATTATAGCTTCACAGAATTACAGCCAAGCTTCAGGAAGCGCTAAATCATCGACAGGAGTGAAATTCACATTGCAGCTACTTTTTAAAGATTATGTGATTGTTCACACAGTGGCATTTAATTATTCATAATATTTCAATGTGAATTTGTAAACAATTAGATTATGTATGAAACATAATTACGTGGTGATGTATAGCGGTCATCATATCCAGTGATCTTCAGTATGTGTTCGTTTCGTAAAGTCAGGACAAAATATTTAAAACCTGCTGAAAGACTTTGGGTATATAATGAATCATGTTTTTGATGTAATGCAGGGATGGTTTTTGTCCTTATAATACAAATATTCAGCTGGAATATCTCTGGGGAAGTTAATATTTCAATAATTTAACAATAAATTTGCATGTTTACAGTTCTCAGATGTCAGTGCATGGTCAGTGGCATGCAGGTAAACAAATATTTTTATGATTCAATTAATTATTAGTATTTTGTCAACTCACAAAACCACTATTGTTTTCACATTAAGCCCAATTTGCACAACACTGATAATGTTTAATGCATTTTATGATACGTCTGCATTTGGTAATTTATGTATTATATATTATATATTCATTTTTATCTTCCAAATGTAATTTTTATGTCAATATGTTACATTTAGTGGTAACTTTAAAACTAGTTAGATAAGAAAGTTGGCCTAAATTAAAACAAAAATGAACTAAAATGAGGAACATCAGTTTTCATAATGTAATCTGTGATAATAGCGGACTACAAATTCTAAGTAATAAACTCAGCACTTTGTTTTAATAACATCTGAATGAAGCGGTGATAATAGCGCACAAATATTACAGGCGCGCGCGTGACCGGCTCTGCCATGGCAACCGGACAGTATTTACCGCGCGCAGCCGTTAAACCAGCGAACGGAACGGAACCGTGATCAACACACACATAATAAACACAACACACCGCGAACGAGCTCTAGTTTGTGCTAACAGAGAGTACATTTACAAACACCGCTATCTACAACATACAAGTGCGCGCGCGTGTGTGTGTGTGTATGTGGTGTGTGAACACACACTCACCTGTTTCTGTGTTTATCCCCGTTTTTACCGCATGGCAGAACAACAAACACACACGGCTCGCCAGGTGACGGTGACTGTCAGTGAGTTTCTCGGTTAAATGACAAAATGAAGAACCGCTTGTGTGCGTTTGACTCGCGCTCCGCCTCGCCAACCCCCGCGCGCGACCCGACAGCGCCTCCACGCGCACGCGCGCGTCATCACACCTGAGCGCGCAGGTGAACGTGTCATTCGAATTAATGACAGCTGTGTCTATCTATCTATCTATCTATCTATCTATCTATCTATCTATCTAT
>JAUMHR010000047.1:593687-610907 GCA_032361145.1 Enteromius fasciolatus
AGTTTTTCTTTTTTAATAAATCTGCAAAAATGTCAACAATTCTGTGTTTTTCTGTCAATATGGGGTGCTGTGTGAACATTAATGAGGAAAATAAATAACTTAAATGATTTTAGAAAATGGCTGCAATATAACACAGAGTGAAAACTTTAAGGGGGTCTGAATACTTTCAGCACTGTATGTAAGACATTTCTCACCTGCACATCTTGTGTTTACACCTGCCATCAAATCCTTCAGCACATCATAAGTGTTTACTTGCTCAGACCTTGTGTGTGTGTGTGAAATGGTTCTAGATGACAAGACCAGATAAACTGTCCCTGGCTATGGGTGACAGGTTTGATCTCCAGTAATATGTCTGAAATTGAAATGATCCAAACATATATAGCAGTGCTAATGCTGAGATGAAGAAATAAAGGCTTCTCAGAAGATGTGAGGTGTTTCAGAGGCTTGTAAAGATCATTGCTCCGCTGAGGAACAGTGAACGTAAAGCTCCTCAAAAGATCCTGATGATCAGATGGAGAATCAAGTAAAGCTGAGCTGCTTCAGTCCAGTAAGAGTTCATCTGTAAATATGACTAAAGTTATTAGTCAAAATAACTAATAAAACAAAATTGACAAAAATCAAAGATTTCACATTTGCTTGATTGTAAATATGGTCACGAATGCAGCATATTACTGTCCAGCTCTAATCTGCTGAAAGTAACTATATAGGGGGAAGATATTGAAATAATTGAAACATTAAAGAGAACGTTCACCCAAAAATGATGAAATGAATGAATGACAACTCTGTCATTAATCACGTCGTTCCAAACCCATAAGACCTCCTCATCTTCAGAACACAAATTAAGATATTAATTTGATATAGACTGTTTCAGCGACACAACATAAACAAGCGTAACTGCACATGCGTGCTTTTGTGGCACTAACTTGACTTCCGCTAGACATCCCAGTAGACTCAATAACAACAGCTAAGTCCTTCAAGAGTAGATCATTTTTTTGATAACAAGCAAAATATGTTTGCTGCGTAAATCAGACATGTTTATTCAATGAAGCCTTATGGGAAATCGGTCTGTTTTGATATCGTGGCACAAATAAATAAATGTTTGGGAAACGCATCCCACAGCACAATAACCTGAGACCAACTTCATCACTCATCATTAGCTGCGTTTGTAGCCGGCTATAATCAGACCGATGAAATAAGTAATGTTTTTTCAGTTTAATGTTCAGTTAGTATAGACCAGCTGTTCTTAGTTCCAGTCCTCACGCACCCCCGCTCTGCATGTTTTGTATGTCTCTCTTTGTTAACGCACCTGATTCACATGATCAGCTCGCTAGAAGAGAGCTCAGTTTAATACTGTGCTCTGATTGACATGGTCCTCATACATTGCTGCTTTCTCCCTGAGCAGGGGAATTGAGTACCTATGTTTAGGATACTTATCATTAAAGAAATATATTTTACACACAATTAAGTAAATTTAATTTTCACTAGGGGTACTCTTGCTGAGGTCAGAAAGCAATGAAAGCCCATTTCCGCCACTGAATAAAAAATAAAAATAGGTTATTTTTATCTCATAATTCTGCCTTTTTTTCTAAGTAATGCATGATATAAACTCAATTGGGAGTTATGAAATCAATGTGACTTATGAAGTTGGAATTGTGAGATTTAAAGTCACTTTATAAAAATTGAATTTTTTAATTTAATTTTAATTTATTCTGTGTTGTAAACAGGCCTCCATAGAAAACTCTCGGGTTTCATTAAAAATATCTTAATTTGTGTTCTGAAGATGAACAAAGGTCTTATGTGTTTGTAATGACATGATGGTACTTAATGACAGAATTTTCATTTTTGGGTGAACTATCCCTTTAACATCATGACTGTCCTACGAAACGCACTGATTTAATTGTACCTGTCGTGTCTTTCAGCTTTGATCCGACTCAGAGAGGGCAAATGGTGTACTTCCGCTCAGTGGAGGGCATAAAGCCCTCGTTCCACTCCGCCGTCCTCTTCAACCCCGCCATCAACTACTCCGACAGGAATGACTCCTCCACGCCGACGCCCGTCGTCTGCCGGCTGGACGCCTCCGCGTCAGCTGCCTCCCCGCAGAGCAACGCCTCTCTGACGTCATACAACCTGTCCCCGGCAGAGGTCACGCTCCTCGGCCTTGTGTTTGGGGTGTTCTGGGTCATATCGGTGCTGGGGAACTCGCTGGTGTGTCTGGTGATCCATCGCAGCCGCAGAACCCAGTCCACCACCAACTATTTCGTGGTGTCGATGGCGTGTGCGGACCTGCTGCTGAGCCTAGCCTGTGCGCCGCTAGTTCTCCTGCAGGTTTCTGCCGGTCACTGGCCTCTGACTGCGGCTGCGTGCAAAGCCGTACGATATTTGCAGCACCTCTGCCCCGGTGTCCAGGTCTACGTGCTTCTGTCCATCTGCGTGGATCGTTTCTACACCATTGTGTATCCGTTGAGCTTCAAAGTGTCGCGCGAGAAAGCCAAACGAATGATTCTGGCGTCCTGGCTCTTTGACGCCGCGTTCGTATCACCGTGTTTGTTCTTCTACGGATCATCGGCGCCGCAAAACCACTGCGACTTCTTTCTGGTGGACACCTGGGACGGGTTGGCGTTTGCCGTCGCGCATCTTCTCTTTGGTTTCTTGGTGCCAGCGCTGCTCATCGTGTCCTTCTACCAGCGGGTGGTGCGCTACATCTGGAGGATCGGCGCTGACGGGCGAACGGTGCGCAGGACCATGAACATTGTCCCCAGGACTAAAGTCAAAACCATTAAGATGTTCCTAATGCTCAACGCCATGTTTCTCCTCACCTGGACACCGTTTTACATTGCACAGCTTTGGCACCCGACGGAAAAGTTGGGCCCAAGCCGACGGTCTGCACTGTTCTTCGTCGCCGTGGCCTGGATATCCTTCAGCTCCACGGCGTCCAAACCTACGCTGTACTCCGTGTACAATGCCAACTTCAGACGGGGCATGCGAGAAACATTCTGCATGTCGTCCATGAAGTGCTATCGCAGTAACGCGTACACCATCACTGCCAGCTCGCGGATCGCAAAAAAGAACTACGTGGGCGTGGTCGATCTGCCCGTGCCGGCAAAGACGCTCATCAAAGACTCGGTTTATGACACTTTTGACCGGGAAGCAAAGGAGAAGAAGCTAGCATGGCCTATAAGCTCCAACCCACCAAACACGTTTGTATAAAGGGTCGGAAAAATAACGTTGAGTAGGTAGGTTGTCTAAAAATGACAATGCGATCCTCGTTTACTCACCCTCAAGTTTGTTCAGACCTGTATGAATTGCTTTTTTAGGGGGGCGTTCACACAAAATGTGTTTTTCTGTTCCAATGCGCTACTTATTAATTGTTTTTCTAAGTAAACGCATGCTAGACGGATGCGTATGACTGTTAAGCTCATGTCTCACACCGGAACGCTGTGCTTTTAAGATGGCGTTTTAAAATAATTAAAATGTTTACATGCAGCTCATCATTGTCATTTCCAAAACAGTGGACCATTCTTAAGTGCTGCGTTTCGCGATTTTAGACACTTTCTGTATGAATGGCCTCTTTTAAAAGATATTCTGAAGAATGTTGGTAGCCAAACACTTGATGGTCCCCGTTTACTTCCATCGTGTTTGTTTTAATATCATGGAAGTCAATGGACACTCTTCGGTCACCGAGAATCTTCAAACGCTTCTCTCTTGTGTTAAGCAGAAAAAACTCTTGAAACAATTTTAGGGTGAGTAACCTTTAACTCATTATAACGATACGTGGGTGAGTAAATAATGAAACATTTTGAGCGTACTGTTGCTTTAACTGCCATTGCACCACGAGTACACACAACAGAATCAGCAGGACTGTTGAATTTGAACTGATTTCTGTTGAAATGCAAAAAACGTGGTGCTAACTAGTCCTCTTATTTACTGATGATATTAGAGGAAGACTAGAAAACACCCTTATCACTGCTGTGATCTGGTGGAAGGAAAGTGATGATCGTTGTGTGTTCTTCTGTTCGTGTTTCTGATCTGTCTGTGGTCCTACGGTGGCCTGGTGGCACCAAACAGGGTTCGTGTTAATCCTGTGTTTTTGTGCCTGTACTTACAGATACATTTTGTCTCATAGTTCTCGGTGTCATTTTATGATGCACAACAGACATGTGTCCCTGTGATTTTACAATTAAACATTCTGTGTGCTTTAAATGCAAGCCAATGTCTGAACATTCCTGTGAACGATTATTTATATTAACTAAAGCTTTACTTCACAGAAACTGAACAAACTGAAGAACTGAAAAAGTGCTCACCCTCAGACCATCTAAGAGCTTGTTCCATCATTTGGAGAAATTGCTCAGCAGTAGATGCTCTGTAGTGAATGGGTGCCAAGTCAATACAGCTGATAAAAACATCACAATAAACCACACCGCTCCAGTCTATCAGTTATCTGGAGAAGGCAAAATCTGAAACAAATCCAGTAATTTTGTTGACATTTTAAACTAACATCCAAGTCTGTAACCCATAATAACCCTTCCCCCAGTGAAAAAGCCCATATCCTGTTGTGTCTCGCATCAAAATCCAGCCACATATTCGTTTAAAGTGCTTGATCTTCTCTCCTGATTCAGACCAGAACGCTTTTTCACTGAAGGAGGCGCTGTTATGGATTATGGACTCAAATTTTATTTAAAAACGTCTTAAATATGGCAGCTTTTGGTCTCTGAAGACATGTTTTTATCAGACCATTCACTGCAGCACACCCATTGTTGTGGACACTGATGGAATGATACATTTCTCCAGATCTGATGAGGAAACAAGTACATTTTCATTTCTGAGTGAACTGTAGCTTTAAAGCTGCACATGCGAACTAATGGAAATATTTTATTCCCACAAACTGTGATAATGAACCAATCAGAAGATTTCAGTCATTCCTTCCAGTTTGATCTTTATATTACTGAGCTGAACTGAGCGAACCCGATGAAGACTCAGTCATCTGTCAGTGTGACATTTCCAGCACAGTTTCTCCACGTTCAACGCTGGATGACGATGCTCTATTGTTATTCGACATGAAAGGGAAGGGCTTTAATGAAACACACACATCATAATGAGATTTCATATTGAGAGCGAGGACAATGAAAGCACTCGAGCTGCTCTGGATTCTGAACCGAGACAAAAGAAAAACCTTCAGCTGCACAGAATGACAGCAACAGCAGCACACTTATTTTGTCCATCTGACAACACAAACAGAAAACCTCCTGGTTTGTAATATGACAGGTTTGATCAGAGCATTAGGAATAAATGAGCTCCAATCATAAACTGAATTGAGGCAAGAAAGACAAGAAGATTCAGATTCAATGTTTTTATATTCATGATCACAAAGCTAAGCTACATTGTTTAATAAGACGTTTATCATTAATAAGCATCTTCTTGCAACAAATTTCAATCTACATTTTATACACGCCATATAAAAATATACATTTGAGCTCTAAATATTATTGATTATGCCAGCGAGAATCAGGAGACACAAGGAAAGTGTTTTATGTTCATTAAAACTTTGCGCAAAACACTTGTACATCTCTGTGTTTGGGCCGATCAACACTGATGAAATCGTTTCACATTCATTATTCAGATCGCAATTAGTCATTTTGTTGGGGTTTTTTGGCAAACCTGCCACATAAAGCAGAAAGATTAAACTTTCAAATAAAGTACAAAAATTAGAGCTTTGAAGGAAAGTGCTTTAAGTCTCAGTTAGTGAAATAAATACATGATCAACAACAGACGCAGACAAACTACTAGTACAAGAGAAAAGGGAAGTGCTATGCGTTGAAAATCCTTAAAATCTCGTAAAGTGCAAAGAGCCGAGCAAAAAATATTAGCAAAAGTCTTCACTTTTAATGTCTGTCTATAGGTTCAACGAAATAAAGCGATTATAACACACACCACAGACGAATCGTCACCTTCTGTCACGCAGAAGCTTGCTTCCACCGTGGCATAACGAACAAAAAAGGGAATTGTGACTTTTTATCCAACAGTTCTAAGAATTGCCAGATATAAACAGAGACTTTTGTTTTTGCACAATTCTGAGTTTATATCTGTTTTTGGTTTGACTTTTTAATTAATAACTTACAATTTGTCATGTGAACATCTCAGAATTGCAACCTGGTTATAAACACAGTTATTAAGTACTAAACTTGCAATTTTGAGTTAATATATCGCAATTCTGCCTCTTTTTCCCACTTTTTTTTTAATGCAGTAGTAGACTGTACTCATGACGGCAAATGATTTGGTGCCAGAAATCAAAATAAATATATAAAGGAGGAGGAAATGTTTAGGAATCACACAGAACGCTCACACATCAACACGAGATCTGAACGTGAATCGCGTCCACAAACAGACGCAAATCAACAGGAACATCTCTCTGAATGCTCGTATCATTGTGAATGCGAACAGAGAAGCTTATTTTACTACAAAACGACAGATAAACACTGTGAGTCAACACGGTTCGCATTCACCCATCCAAACGGATCCGTCTAAGACGTCTTGTTCTGGCTGTTTCCGCTGGAGCCGTACTTGCCGTTCTTGGGGATCTTGTTGCTGGAGCTCTGTGGTGCTTTCTGTTCGTCTCCGGTCAGGAGGGCTTTGATTTCGGACGGGATCTTCCCCTGGTCCATGGCCAGACACCACTGCTTGTACTGCAGACACACAAACAGCATCAGTACGACAGGTTAGCATTAGCCACAGATCAGATGGACAGTGTGTTTACCATGTCCAGCTCCTCTCTCAGCGCACAGATAGCTCTCTCTTTACTGGACACCAGCTCCTCCAGATACTGGTAGCGTAGCTTCTTCCTGGCACGACATTCTCTAGCGCTCTGCCGGCTTCTCTCCAGCTTGGCCTTCAGGTCGATCTTGGCAGGTTTGCGGCCGCGTTTGCCTGGTTTCTTCACTTTTCCAGCAACCATCTACAGATCAGAAGACACTTTACGGTGAAACACTCATGTGTTGATCACTGCACATAAATACACAACAGAATGTAGGATAAAACTGCTGTAAACACGAGACAAAATTACAGGTTGCCTTATGAATTTATGATGCATTTTACAATACTAGCACTGGTATTGATTTGAATTAAGCTGAAACTCCTCTGTAGAGCTGCTTTATAGACTAAAATCGAACTAACTTCCTAATTTGTGATTAATTTAGCACTGTTTTCCTATTTAATTGAGCTAAATTCAAACAGCTGAACGGAATTGATCTGAATAATGACAATGTCTTTTATAGAGTAATAATTGTAGTGTAATAACTGAATAATTAATAGTTATTTTTAACTGTGAAGCTACTTTGTTTTAATTAATTTAAGTTGACAAAAACATTACTGGCGAATTTGGTCGGTATTGTTGTAAAATAATGGTAACGTTATCAGGATTGACAACCATGTTATTTCAGATGTACCACGATTCAATATTGATATGCTAACAGTTACTCCGAGATATTTTACTGAATAAAATGGTACATATACATTAATCCAATCAAAGTAGTTTTTTAGTAGTCGGAGAACTGAAATCACACAAATCTAGCTGATCATTAGCTGTAGTGCTGTGCGTTAAGTCAAAGTGACATATGTTAATATGACGCACTTTATTGTCATCCATCGCGTGTTTTCCAATCGACGCGAGTCTGCAGTCGCGCGCTGATCCTCAATCATTCACCTTTAATCGATCAGAGAGTCCGATTGAGATGATTTTTCATCAGTCTTCCAGTGGAGCTGCCTGTGTTTTTAGCCGAATGCTAACAGCGCTCTTCCGGTTCTGGCGCAGGTGACGCCCACTGCGCTGCATGCTGGGACCTGTAGTTTCTTCCCGGTGGCGAAAATGAACCATTCTAGAAAGATAAACAGTTCACACGAGCTAAATATTTATATACACAACACCAATGTATTAACTCACTGGAAGCAACATTAAATGTGTCTTATATACTGATCTATTATAGAGAATATATATATATAGATCAATGGTGTTATACCACATGGATGTAGATTTTGATGTTCTAGGTATTATCAGATGGACAGAGTTTTGAGAACGCAGAAGATGTGGAGGACTATAATGTGATAAGAGCTCGCTCAAGTACCGAGGAGCTAAGCCATTCAGAGCTTTTTAAGTAATCAACAAGATTTTAAAATCTATACGATGTTTGATAGGGAGCCAGTGCAGTGTTGACAGAACCGGGCTAATATGCTCTAGCAGCTGCATTTTGAACCAGCTGTAGTCTATGTATCAAGCGTGCATAACAACCACCCAATAAGGCATTAAAATAATCTAACCTCGAGGTCATAAACACATGAATTAACATTTCTGCATTTGAGGTTGAGAACATAGGACGCAATTTAGATATGTTCTTAAGATGGAAAAACGCAGTTGTGCAGATGCTAGAAGCATGGCTTTCAAATGAAAGATTGCTATCAAACAGCACACCTAGGTTGATGAAGAAGAACTGATAGAGCAGCCATCAAGGGGGCCATCAGGGGACACTGGCCCCAAAAATGTGTCACCTAAATGAGTCAGTTAATGCTTTTTAGTTAATTTGGAAGCGTGTAGCTCGTAATAAAGCGTGTTTGAGTAAAATTAATATGTAATCTGAGTTCTGCTGCTGATTGTGTAATGAGAGCCGGAGCGCGAATGAAGCTCCGCCTCATAAACTAAGTTACCCTGTTTTACACTAATTTACACCCTGAGAGCTGGTGTGAAGAGCGGCTTTCTATCGTCCTTAGCGGATCTGCGGCGTTATTCTCCGGTTTTAGCGCTGTTTGTTGAGTGTGCTTGAGGCCGGCGTGAGGTTCAATGACGCCATGATGTTATTTTTACCCGATGAGCTCACGAGCGCCGAACTTCACCAGCGGAGAACTGACCTGCTTTAACTAGCCTAACTACCCACCCGCTCATCTCTCCCGCGGTTACCAGTCGTCTGCTCATCTTTATCGGTGGATTTACTGTAAAATGAGACGGACTCAAACTTTCATGGTGAGTTTCGGACTCGGAATTAAATGAGAAATAGTTCGCGGAGGGCCTCTGTGTGTGTGTGTGTGTGTGAATACACGATGTTCTTCTTAGTTTCATTTACTTGGTTAACCTGGTTTAAATTACTTTAAAGTTCTGGAAAGTTCCGTTTGCTGTAACGTTACGGTAGTGGGTGTTTAGCAGACGTTTATAGAGTTTATGTTTAATATTTACTTTGCTGTCATTAAATACGGTACATTATATGACAGGAATCAGACTGACATCTACAAAAACACACTCGTGTTGTGTTGACATTTACTCAAATGTTACTCAGAATGTTCTTTAGAGTAAAACTGTGGTGATACCATGGTACAGTGATAGTATCATATCGACTAAGATACTGAATTATGATCACATTATCGTTTACACTATAAGCATACTACAGTATTATAATAGTATTTTGTTGTATAACAGTACCATAACATCACTATCAGTCACTTAGGTTAAAACTTACACTAAATGAATACATGTCAATCTGACGTACAATACCATATAAAAGAACGTAGCCTAAACGTTTCTCATTTCCCTAAAATAACTGAAATAAGAAGAGCTGATAAAATGTAACGTCTGATAAATGTAAAAATGAATAAAGCTCAATAAAAAAAACAACATAAATGAGTCAAAATGATTTGGCTCAGCTATAAACTTACTATTTACTATTCAAACTAAAATGAACATGACATCAGAAAGTTAAAAAACCAAACTGTAATAGGATCTCAGTGAGACTGAAAATAGCACTCATCAATATAACCATGGTTTTACAAACATATGTTTCTGAAAAAACAAACAAACAAAACATGGTAATACCATGGTACTATTGTTGTCTGTTTTTAGTGTGTGAAGCTCACATGAGCAGAATATTTCTGAAAGGGAAGTTAGGCATGTTTATTCACCAGCGACATCATAAAATCATCTGTGGAGGAACAGAAAGCATTATGGTGTTGTTGTGTGACCGTTTCTATGTTACAAGGTCAAACTCAGAGTAAACATGGCATGTGTTATTTAGAGTCGCCACCTCCACTAAAACACAATTTCTTTTGACTTTCCCATTGATTTAAAGACAACATTTCCCAACACAACGGCTTCGTTCACTACAAAACAAGAAGAGCACAAATCATGCCAAAGATGGTTTGTGTTTATATCATGAATCTGAGGGTTTGGAGTGACTTTTCACATGTCCATATGAAGGGTCAGTCGGTGTGATGTTGTCCTGTGAGCGTCTGAGGAGGAAGTCGGTCTGCTAATCGTGGCCTGGCATCGCTCCAGGGGTGTGATGGCATTGAAGGAGAACTTCCTAAAATTAACCTCTCACACTCTTGTATCCATGTTTAAAGAGGACGCTGTGATGTGCGGGTCCTTCACGACCGACAGTGAGAGTCACGGTGCGTTTGGAAGTCGTAATCTTCTCCTCGTTAAACACTGGCACGCAAGAGGAGGCCTGTCATTAGCATCTGCCTCGGGTTTGTTGTGGTTGCGAATCTGGCGATCTGTGATGTTCTGGAGGATTCGAGAGTTTCCCCTCGTAAAGCTGAACACGCTCACGTCACTGTTTCGTTTCCGCAAATGTCTTACCTACTGATCTGCTTTTTAACTTCTTCTTCTGAGACTAAATTTGGACTGCAGCTTATCTCCTCTTAGGGTTTTGAAGCTACAACCATCAAACTTGGGTCAGACCTTCAGGCTGGTGTGACTTGGGTTGCTATATAGGGTTTCCTTGGATTGCTGAGGGTAGCGGTCGACCGATATATCGCCAAGGCCGATATATCGGGTGATATTTGGCATTTTTCAAATATCGGCATCGGCTGATACATTTTGCAGATATGTTCAAGGTGGAACTCTTAATAAATATTATATATATATATATATAGTTATATCAGCCTAAAAATGTCTATCGGCCACCCTGCTCTCCAATATATCGGCATCCAACAATTGAGAGGGTCAAAAATTTGTACAATAAAGACCCAAGCACTAACTATAAAGATAACGATAACGATATCCACATCACACCAGCGAACCTTATCGTCTGTTTTTTTCTAAGCATCTGCCTCTTTAAAGTGTCGAGCTCGTGAGAACAGGATGGATTCTGATTGGCTGTCAATGTTTGTATCGTTTATCAGCTGGAATAAAAAATAAATAGTTCTGGAAGTGATTCCGACGATATCGTTTCTCTGTTCCTTTATAGTTGTGGTGTGAACTCTGCTATTTTTTAACAGAACGATTGAGAACGATATCTTTATCTTGGTGTGAACAAGGCTGAAGACTGTGTTTGGCTACATCTACACTAATCCGGATAAATTTGAAAACGGCGTTTTTGTCTAAAAAATTGCAAGCAAACAAAACAACTGCTGTACAATGCCGTCTGCCATCAGTTGAATTGGTCACATGACTGCGTTTTCCACACTGCGACGCGAAAACGTCGTTTTCAAATTTATCCACTTTGGAGAGCGTTTTCAAAAAGCTGTTTTCCTTGACAAAAGCGCTGTCTCAGTGTAGACGGAGGGCCAAAACGGAGAGAAAAAGATGCGTTTTGAAACGAAAACGTATTAGTGTGGACATGGCCTAAGCTGTAAGAAGAGATTTCCCAGCATTTTTTGAACACTGACCAGTTGCAAATGTGATTATTTTTAACAACAATTCAGTTAATATTGTGGTATAAATTAGACACAATATTGCTTGATTTTGGAAAACTTGTCCCGAATTGTTAATGTAAATAATGACTTCGCTCTAGGGTCTAAAATTGTGTATTGTGCATTTTTCAGTGATTCTAATAAAGTCTGTACGCTTCACATAAAGAGCTTTAATACAGATGACGCTTTCTCTTTCAGTTTTTAGAACATCAAACTCATCTATGCCACATTAAATAAACTGTTAAACGAGTCTGGTGTGAGTGAAACGTCCTAGACAACGTGTTGCGCTTTTGTCCGGTGTGCGATTACCATATTTTGTTATTTTGATTAGATAATCATCAAGGGTTCCAGAACAGAAGCAGTTGCAGTGTGAGAGCATATATGTGACCCTGGACCCTTTACAAAGTGTCTTCATGGAACACGACCTACTTAATATCCTAATGATTTTGGCATAAAAGAAAAATCTATAATTGTGACCCATACAATGTATTTTTTGCTATTGCTTCAAATATACCCCAGCAGCTTTACACTGATTTTGTGGTCCAGGGTCACATATACAATATCCATATATCTATATAATTTCAATGCTATGGTCTTAGCGTTATGCTTTGGTACTTAAGTACTTTTTAAAGCAAGTACTTTCACTTTTAATGGAGTAATATTTTTGTCCACTTTAAAACATACTAGCAACACGGTAATCATGACAGAAACATGCTAATTATGCAAAATAAACACCCTTAGTCTTGTTAAAAACATGTTAATTACATTTTAATCATGTTAATTATGGCAACAGTATGTTCGCTACATTCCAATCATGCTAGAAGTATGCTAGCATACATGTTAAAAGATGCTAGCAACATGCCAATGACATGCTATTCATGCTAAAACATGCTAGTAACATCTACCTAATCGATCGATCCAAACTATCAAGCTTCAAGCTTTTAAAACTCAAGCCAAGCTCTGACTTTACTCGTATACTTTATTTCCTGCATGTTTGAATGAGCGGCAGGAAGTAGTAAAGCATAGACATTTTAAAATATGTTTATTATTAAATGTCCCTCATTATGCATAAAATCTTTTTTTCCTCTGATTCATTGAATTTATTAAATTTATTTAAGGTAAGTGGTTGCAAACTATTTATTTTAGCTACATTTAAATAAATAGTTAATTGTTTTAGGTATAATTTTTTCCCCAGTGCATTGGTATACTGATCGCACAACATAAGGTATCTTGAATAATCCTGCATTTTATTTTAGAACAGCTGTTTTTAAAATCATTTTAGTTTTTTTTTAGTATGGCTTTGGACTGATGTTCACCTCGGAGACGGGAAAGCTCAGTTTGCACGTTTCGTTTACAACGCCTTTAAAGCGTCTGTGGTTTGATTTCAGCCTGGTTTGATCTGTTTGACGGGTCAAAGTCCTCCATGACTGTTATCTCTGCCAGGCAGGTTGAGTTATTAACCTTCGGTCAGACAAACACTCAGCAAACCGTTTTAATTCAGCTCAGCCTTTCGCAAACAAGGTCAGAGAAAAATGAAACCGTGATGCGACGCGAAGAAACCGTGACACCAATGATCTCGTCAGCAACTTCTGAAGAAACGCTCGGTGTTTGTGTGCGGCTCCTGAACGGTCCTAAAACAGATCCACAAATAAATGCTGTGAGAAACAACTCCAAGACGTCTGTAATCAGATCTGTGTTTGATATGAGGAAATGCTCGTCGCTCCAGTTTCATGTTATTAGAGGGAAACACAAGATGCAGAAACTCTGGTTTTGTTCAATATTTGATGGGGGATGGAAACGCTTTTCTCCCGGAGGCCCGAACAGACCCTGTTCGTGATGATGTCACATGATCTCATGTTGCCGCCTCCGCACACGCGTGTGAAGCTGATCTTCTCATGTCAGCAAGGCTTCGGTCTCGCTCACATCTGGACTGCGCTTTCTCTCTTTTAGCTAATGCTTCTGTGACGGTTAAAAAAAGTGGTCCTCACACGATAATATACATTCTGAATCCATGAAGCCTGTATAAAGTCAACAGTTCATACACTAATGACAATCAGTGTCAACACAGATGGAAAGATTGAGAGTTTTTCCAGATAAGCGCTGATGTCAAATCAAACTCTTAAAACAATAAACACGACGACCATATCAATAACTCTACAGTTTAATAATCACGAGAGAATAACGAAGTCTACAACATAGCTACAATAATAACAGTATTGTTGAAATCACTATTCACACTATATTTTAGCCAACCGTCTTCAAAGAGATTATCTTCTACTAGTGTGGATGCGGAAATAGATCTATTATGATTTAATAATAGGCCCAATGCTAAAATAATCGCAATAACCAGTGTTGGGGAAAGTTACTTTTTAAAAGTAATGCATTACAAAGAAACTAATTACGTTACTTTTACTTAATTACGTAATGCATTACATTTATTTTGTGTTACATTTTGTCACCTGTGCTGGGCTTGTTTGTTTGTTTTTAGTGACAAAACCCCCTAGATTTAGCAGCTGTAAAGCCCCTTTCAAACCAAAAGTGAAAAAAATAAGCCTTATGCTGAAGGAAGCGTCTCTAAACTTACTTGCGTACCTTTACTGGGGTATTTTCTTGTGAAATTAAAAGTAATGCTGTAGTTACTTGATAAAAAGTAAGCTAGTTACTTATGTTGCTTGTAAGGCGTTACCCCCAGCACTGACGATAACGAACAATAACGGCACAGAGGAATAATATTATTGGAATCACTTTGAGAGCAGCTGATAAACCGGTCAGAAGTCCTCCTGATCGTGATGTACCCAGTGGTTGATGGTAAAGCTGCTGATCACTTATCGTAAGTGCCTGTGGTGTGCTGCTGCTTTTGTTGTTGTTGGGAATTTCTCACCATTCAGGACTGACTGGCAGGTTTGTATGGTACGCAGGGGAATTTCACTGGTCTCTGTGTGGTTCTGTACACATTAATGACAAGATGTTTTAAAGCACTCACACACACACACTCTCTCAAAGCTACTGTCAACAAAATATACACTATGAAATGGCACATTCTGCTGTATGCATAAAATAACAGTAACACACAAACCCTCACATAATATGCATATTACGCTTGGACTTGCTAAATGTCCAATGTAGACCTAAAGCATTAGAGAGTTTGCATGTGTAATGTAATCAGATTACTTGTTAAAGTAACTAGTTGAGTAAATATCTGAGTTACTTTTTAAAATATGTAACGCATGTTACTCTGTTTTCCCATTTATCGTCTGACAGCTCTCCTGTCCCTGTGCTGAAGCTTATTAATTTATTTAATTTATTATTAAATGATATCTTTAGTTGATTTAAGCTGTGCGTGGCGTTGTTCTTCTGGGTTGAATTCCAGGCTTTAGGAATAGGTTCTCAGATGGGGGAGACTGTACGCTATCTCTTGTTTGATTTATACGTGTTAAATAAACACTGATTTGTTTTCGATTGTTTTATTGAAGTAGGACATTTTAGGCTGTCTATAGACATAACAAGGCAACAAAAAATACGTTTTAAACAGTATATTTCTATCATTTCAGCAGCGCGCAGATAATGCTGCCTGGTGTTCTTATGCCCGACACGCAAAGAAAATAAGGTTGTGATAATGAGAAAATTAATACGTGATCACGAGAAAACAACTTTTGTTATGTTTGAGATCACGAGAAAACAAAACAGAAAAAAAATTATAATACATGACCGCTTCCGCAGTATTTTCACAGTGCGTCTGATTTTGTGGGGGCTGTGTTTAAAAATTGAATCATTATAATCTTTATTCAAGTGATGAAGGATTTCGAAAGCGGCAGTAATCAGCGTTGAGCCTGCTTTAAATGTGTGAAAATGATTAGCAATTAAAAACATTTGAAAAGTAATCCAGTGCAATCAGTTACATTACTTTTATAGTTACACTACTTTACACTTCCAAAGCAACCTTCCCAGCACAGTGTTTATGTCTCAGCAGGAGATCTTCATGAAGGTCGAGGAGATGCATGATATCAGACCGCTGTTGCCCGTCTGCGGAGGCTCTGTGATGGTGTGAAAGAAACTCCCATCAGCCACTGCGCTTTGCACACACATAGGCTCCGTGTAAGTGTGTTTTTCCTCTGGAGTTTCCTCTGGCTTTTTCTCACGCGTTTTTAGGCCGCCACCAGAGTGACATCATCTGCTTCTACAATGGGGCCGTTGATCTCCTGAGTGCCCGCCGGCAGCGTCACTGACACACAGAGACTGTTAGCGCAGAGACGGACTGAGGGATTGTGGGTATGTGTGAGCGAGCGGCAAGGCCCATTGGGGCCGAGGGTCTGGTGGCTCTTCTGGAGGGCGGCCTGGACCGTGTGCTGCTCATCGACAGCCGGCCGTTCGTGGAGTATAACACGTGTCACATCCTGGAGGCTGTGAACGTCAACTGCTCCAAACTGATGAAGAGGAGACTGCAGCAGGACAAGGTCCAGATCAGCGAGCTCCTGCAGCACTCGGCCAAGAGGAAGGTGCGTAAACCACAGGAGTGATGCGTCTAGGGCCGGGCGATACGGCAAAACATTGAAATCTTGGTTCTCGATTTTTAACTTGGAAAAACGCCAGTAATTCTACTCAGAAATGTGTTTTAGGCAGTAATTGCGGTACCCATTTTAACCACTAGCTGGCAATATTACAAACTAAACCTTTAATCTGTATGATCCTGCCCACTTCCAGTTGTCGGAAATCACAGCGTATTGATGTCAAGGAATCTGTGTAATGTTTACATCGCTGCTTCTTTATAAATACGGTCATTCTCATCTTCTTGCATGTTTTTGTTTTTGTTGGTAATATTTCTTTACCAGACATTAAATTTGAATTAAAATCTGAACAATCGCTCAGCCCTAGAGTCACCTGACTCACACTAAAGCAGATGTTTAGTGGCATGTTCGTGCTGCTCTTTTACAGTCAGGTTAGAGCCTTAGAATGGTTTATAGACTATAAAGTGTGCGGCAGCCCTGAGAGTGTGCGTGTTCACAATGAACAAATGAAACAAACAAGCCAGCCTCTCACAAGGGCCATTGAGACGCCTTAGCAACAGGTTGCCGAGTGACCTCATCCCATAGTTATCTGTGCGAGAGCTCTGTCTCTGTGAGCGAGTATCGCTCTTTATATCAGAGATCAGGCCGAGCATCTGCTTACTTTTTTTAAGTAACAAATTACATTTAAGTTTACAATGAAATATCTGAGTTACTTTTTCAAAGAAATAATGCTATTACTCCGTTTCCCCGTGTACTGACTGACTGACTTGTTTCAGTGATATGAGCTTGTGTGTGTGTGTGTTTCAGCTGGAGCTGCAAGGTCAAGAGGTCGTGGTGTATGACCAGAGCTCGTCTGACCCCGCCTCCCTCTCATCAGAGTCCTTTCTCAGCGTCCTATTGACCAAGCTGGAGAAGAGTTTCCCATCAGTCCACCTGCTCTCAGGTACACATCACACACACATTCTAACCCTCTCTCACACACACTCATGTAGTGTGTCCATGTTTTCTGGGGTCTCTCTCTTCATAGGTGTAATGGTGTTTCTACTGT
>JAUMHR010000047.1:640105-651382 GCA_032361145.1 Enteromius fasciolatus
ATGGCCATTGTCCAAAGCCTCTTCTCTCCCTGTGCCATCCCTGATCAGGATGAAAGGCCCCGACTGGCTCTGGGGACACAGACCCCCGCTGACTCTGGATCAGTTGTGTTGACAGAGCCTCATATAATGGATGCAGACCACACAAACTCTGAGTCTGCATGTCGCAGCTATTTCCTCTTGTAAATATTTTGTGCTGTTTGCATGTGCCAAGCTGTCAGAGAGCGAGAGAATGTGTGTGTGTGTGTGTGTGTGTGTGCTACGGCCCAGGGATATTCTTTAATTAAACGGTGCGGTTTAGGTGCTGCCTTTCATGTTGTTTAAACCTGTTTCCAGATATAGTCCAGGTATGCGTTCGAGCAAGTCATTTATTCCTTTATGAGAATCATTTCTTTGCTGTAATAGGATGCATGACATTGCAAAGCTGTGTGCAAATTACACTTATTATTATCACTTGTTGTACAATATTGCTGTTACTGTAGGTGCAACCGCATTACGCGAGTACATTTGGCATCAGATTATCCAAGTAAGGTTTTAAAAGATGAGGCTAACTAGCGTTGATCCTTGAAAGACAAATTATATATATTGAGTGATTAATATCGCCTAGCTCCAAAAGTCTACCCAAGTGTTCAGCACATGCAAAACAACACCATTGGTGTGAGACACTGTAAAGCTATAATCACTAGCCATGGCACTTGGTTTATAGTTCAAACAATACTAGTTGTAGTGGCACACTTTTTGGACAAATTTTGAATCAATGTCCCTAAAGGAAAGGATATGTTTTTGAGTGAAAGGATATATTTTTTTGCTGTCTCCCACAGATGATGGACTGTAAGTCATTGTTTTAAAGAGGTCATATGATGTGATTTCAAGTGTTTCTTTCTCTTCGGAGTGTTACAAGCTGTGCAAAGAAAATATCACTAAAGTTGCAAAGATTAAAGTTTCAAAACCAAAGATATATTATTTATTAAGTTGTGACTTGTCCACACCCTCTTAAAAAAACGACTTGTTTAAACACGCCTCCACTTTTCTATGTCACAGGGTTTATTTTCAAGGCGGCCCTATTATTCTGGCTTACTGTTTCACAGAAATATTGTGGCCTGGCAAGGAACTACACGAGAGAGCAAGACTTTAGTGAGCCCCGGAGGGTGATATTTGTGAAGCAGGTAAACAAACGATGGTGCTGGTGGTGATGGCGTCTTCGGTGCTCAGTGCTGACTTGAATCCTCTTCTCCAGTGCAATCCAGTGACTTGTCCAGTGAGGTGTAGGTGCAAGGGAAGTGTGGTTACCCGGTGAGTGGATCCAGGAAGTGGGAACCAATCAGTCACGGCGAGTCTGCGGAGGCAAATGATAGAGAGAGCAGGTAAGTTCACACACCATCGGAGATAGTTCACTGTCTTCTGGACTGGGAAGCCAGTTTATATTGGTATCCAAACCGAGACCGATTGGTCCGTGCTGAGTGTGTTCAGGTGCGGGACTCTTGACACTTGATGGCCTGTGCCAGAAGCATCCGTGTGGAGCAGGAAGGGGCAACTGAAGTCCAGGGCGTGGAGGACCGGCTCCTGTTTGATCACCTGGAAGGCCGCTCTGCTTCCTCCGTCCAGCGAATGCTGTCAGGTTGCCCCTTCCTGGTCAGGTCCGTCAGGGGGACAGCTTTAGAGGAAAAGCTAATAATCTTCGAGATAAAACAACGGTAATAGCCCGCCAACCCCAAGAATGCTCGTACCTGGGTTTTTGTGGAGGGCTTCAGGCGTCCAGGATGGCCTTGACTTTGGTTTCTTGTGGCTTGATAAGTCCTCGTCCCACGGTTTGGCAGTGGCCATGGTGGCTTCAAACCCCGGCCAGTCACGTCCCAACAGCAGAGGAACCATTAGGTCCTTCAAGATCCCTACCTCCAGCCTTTGTGAAAGGTAAGCATGTTAGTGTGTACCTGACATGTGTTTATCCGTGCACACAGGTGAAGGGCATTGACGATTTGGACACTGGCCGGGGTCCCAGCATGGCGGGTCAGACGAGGGAGACAGCGCTTCCGCAGTCCAACAGCGAACAATACATACAGCCTTTAATTTTGACAGTGGTCTTTGGTGCTCCTTTAGGGGTCCTCTGGTGAACCACACAGCCTGCCATCCAGGTCTTTGTAGGCGGGGAAGGTGGGTCAGTGGTTATTGACTTGTTGCAGGGGCTTGACAGCAGCCGTCGTTCCTGGTTCACCCTCCGGGGAAATGGTGGCGCTCGCTCCCCAGTATCCCGGTGATAGGTAGCGTCCGCCAGCTCAATTGCCTTCGATGAGTTCAGCCTTTGAGTCTTTGGGCCTCTCATGCCAGACGCTACGTCGACTACTACCCTTTCAGCGACAAGACTGGGTGATGGCGACCCCTCCAGGAGGCAGTGTTTGGCTAACAGTGATCGGTGGCTTGGGCGCAGGCTGGCAGGCGGGGTCTGTATTCCCAATCTTGGAAGAGCTGGGCAGTTGTAGTGGATGAAAGCCCCAGTTGCGGGTAGTTGGTTGCCAGGGTGACGCTGATTGTTTCTCGGGATTCCCGCCACAATATATATAGGAGGGAAAACAAAGCCCCAAATCCCTTAATCATCAACACAATGAGAAAAACCAAAGAATAGATTTCTTATATGCAGCAAAACATAATCGAGCTTCACAAATTAATGAAGTGGCTAGGTAAGGAATAATTGACGACGGGCTGTTGAATTATTAGAAAAATAATGCACACCCGAGGTGGTGATGCGGTCATAACTAATAAATAACTAATAACTAATTAATAAGTTATTAATACATAACTAATAAATAGCTAACTAGCACAATAAAAACATGTTTTGTTGTGAGCCTTTGCAAATAAACTCTTTTTTTATTTATATATATATGTGTGTGTGTGTGTGTGTGTGTGTGTTTTGTAATGTGTTTCAAAGATAAACAACCTAGATTAACCCTCAACCGAAGATTAACAGGGCTTCCTAGTTTTTAATCGTTCTAAAACAATTAATCATTTGTGGTCACCGTGTCACACGAACATTTCCTTCACAAAGACCACTTACTTGGTCCAACCGCGTATGTGCGTAAAGTTAGAAAATCATCAAGTGTTCACGCTGAAAAGATTTATGTTCTGTGAAGTCGCTGTGTGTAACTACCGTACTGAAAATGAAAATGAATCATTGCCTGTGAGTGGACGGATGTACACAGAGCTCATAAAGCTGTTCAAATACGAGATGTGTTCACACAGCCTTGTGCAGATTATTTGGAAACCACCAGTTTAGTTAAGACAAGCTGTTTTACACCTCGTCGTTGGCTTTGAGTGTGCTGTAAGGCTCAGATTATCACCCATGCCTGTTGTTGCTGGTCTGTTTGTGTTCACTCTTATATTAAAGAAGATTTTATACACCATTCCATGCTGCTGCAGGACAAATCAACATTGGGGAAAAGTTTCAAAAGCATTTAAGAGAGATTAGTAATGAATCCAGTGGCACCTCGGAGGTCTGACACTCATCTTTCTGTGGTTTTACAGACTCAGTGCTGTGCTACAGCCGCGTGTGTCCAAATATAATCCTGCTCAGGGAAGAAACTGGTCATGCCAACTATTTGAAAGAAGGGGCTGAGATCAGAGTGGAACAGCCAGGATATTCCCATCCATAACCAAAAGGGGGAAAAGCAGTTTGATTAATGAACAAATCAGGAGTCAGACATGCATGGCGCATTACCGCCACCTCTGCAGAATCATTCTCTGCCTCGTTTAAAGAGGAGCCCATCCAAACACTGCCATCTAAAGCCCAGTGACCCGATGAAGTGAGAGACCCCAAACAGGATGCTGCACTGATCACTTCCTTTATTTGATGAGATAAATGTCCATTTTCTTCACGGAAGAGTAGTCTGGGTATTCTTGCCCAAGCAATAATCAGACTATACATTTCCATAATTTCAAATCAAGCTAGTTTGCAGAAAAGAGCTTTAAAATTACTAAAATTATTGTATAACAGCTTAATACATGTTGGCTTTTATTCCAAAAATCAGTCACACTTTATATTAGGGGGCCTTAACTACTATGTACTTACATCAAATAATATGTACAATGTACATGTTGTGTTCATATTGTATTGCAAATCACTTTTTCATTCATTCATTCATTCATTCATTTTTAAAAATGCAAGTACAATGTGAAAGCATGAATGTAAGCGCATTGCACCAAATGATTCGTTTAAATATAATGACATTTAGTTAAGGGCAAGTCAGATAAAGTGGGACTTGACAATATTGCTCAGGGGTTGCTTCCTTATAACTCAGGACTTTACATTTTAAATTGATGTTTGAAAATGTTCGAAGTGAATGAAAGTTGGCCGTGTAGAAAGAGTCAACTCCGAGTCATTAAAATGAATCCTGAGCCGTTTCTTGTGGAATCATTCGCATATTGCCGCCCACTTCCTGAACTTTTTTGCAATAGTCTGAATGAAAAGGCAAATTCGTTCTTCACCTATTGTTTGGGACTCCCAAAACCAAAATATAAACCTTTCGTAACCCATAATTCCTGAGAAGAAGCAGACAAATGAGTTGGTTGTTGACAAAATGACTGTGGAAGGCATAGCTGTTAGAATCCATATTAAAATCTCTGACTCTCTGATGATGGCAGACTCTGGTATCTTAACAAATTTATGGCTCTATTTGTGGGGTTCCCGGTGAGCCGTGTAGTGTCCCTCAGTATGTCACCCCGCTGTAAATGATGAGTGACGGAGCAGGAGTGGAGAAATCTGCCCACAAGCTCCACACCGCAGACCAAAATGACAGAGGTCATAACATGCCTCAGTGTCAGGAAATAAGACTTATGGCTTGGCCTTGGGTTATAAATATAGCATGAAGGGAATCACTTAGACTCATGGCTCTCTTAAAGTCAGAACTATATTTGGAATGGCCTGTGTGCTCTTTTAGAACGACTCTCTTGAAATAGACGTAGGAAGTTCGCAGTGTTGTGTTGCGGACCTTTACGCAGCTGGAAAGACGTGATGGTGGGTGTATGAAGGTCACTGGACCTCTAAAATCGTAACAGAGGACATAAAATAGGAAAATCCACTTTGTGTCGGTCGATAAGTCATCCAGTTTTGCCAACTTAGTCATTTTGTTGCAAAATTTAGCAACTTTTCAAACTACCCTATAGCAACCTTTTCTTCCAAAAGCACTTAGCAACAACATTTTGAACATTTCTTTGGCAACCGTGACTCACAAAATAAATTTTGTGCAATGAGAGCAAAGTTCTGATATTAACAAGCCAACTCCTTAGTAATTACCTTCTAGTGTATTTAGCGAATTCCTAAACACATGTTGGAACTAAACAATAAAAATGACACACACTCCCTTTCGTTACACTTCCTAGATCCCTATGACGCCGATCAGAATATTGCAAACGCAAATCTGTGCCTTCATCCAGTAAACATGAGTCATAATTACGTACAAATATGTTGGAAGTTGAAGCGTAGCTGGTATTAAATAATAGCATTGCTGTATAACATGCCATGTTCTGTTTATCGTACATCAGGAGACTGAAGGCATAACGACATTCTAATAAGTGAATACAGTGTACATATTTTCACAGGAGAGAATGTTTTGGAAGTATTTTGACTATGTGACAGCCCTAGAAATGTTATACTGAGCTGAGAAGTACCCCGATGCGTTATTTTACTGATGCAGTGACATGCTTATCTGTGCATTAGATGTGTTCCTATCATGAATGCATGGATGTGTGTGTGTGGCATAGCCACTCTATAATCTATGATGGCGCCTCACTCTGGTTCTCCGGTGACTTGGATTTGGCTTTACTTCTGACTGCCTCCCCAAACTATTGGTCTAATTAATCACTAGCAAGATATATTACACAACAAGCAGGAGGAGAGGGAGCGCAGACATTGAGACACTTGTTCATTTGTCCTGCTCTTAGCTTCGCCAGAAATAAAAACCTGTTTCTGAGACGAGGGTCCTGAGAAAAGCCTCCCCGATGACTGCTGCCATCACCCACCTGGGGCCCTTTGGTTGGCACCCACCAGTAATTGGCAATTACCGCGCTTAGAATTAAAGCAAACAAGAATAATTGGCAGGCATTGCACTAGGTAGAACAAGACACACAAGTCTGTGTGTGTGTGTGTGAGAGAGAGAGACCTCCCTTAAAAATGAGAATTGGAGGAACCGGGCCAAAGGCAGTAAGACTTGTCTCAGTGGTTCTGTGGCCTCGCTGTCTGCAGTCATTTCCACTTAAAATCAAATATAAAGTGTACCACCATAGCAACTGAAACAACTGTGCAACAAAAGAAATCCATTAGGATGGATTGATTAATCACAGACATGAGTCAAAACAGAGCATTTGCACAGAAAAATCTGCATTTAATGCTACAGAACATGATGGAAATCATACCACTATGTTATTTATGCAGTTTTTAATATGCATATATAGCATCTCTTTTTGGGTAGGGTATCCCACAGTGCAATAAATTACTATTTAGCCAAAAGGAAAATCATAGTTTACTCATTAAGATGATGTCGTGAAATGTCTAAGCTGTATTTTTGCTGATTTGCACCGTATAGACTTTCATGGTATTTGCATAAACAGCTGAAGCACACTGCAAAAATGACTTATTCTGTGTTTCACAGAAAAAAACGTATAGGATTGGAAGAAGTGTTGGGGTGAGTTTAAAATTACAATATTGCACTACTCTATAAAAAAGTAATTAATTATGCTACTAATGCATTACATTACTTTGTGTTACTTTTATCACCTGGGCTGGGCTTGTTTATTTTTAATTTTTTATTTGAACCCCAAAAAGTTCTACTTTTGGCAATAAAATCCCCCCAAAAGTTTACAACAAAAGTGAAATTATTAAGCCTTAACACAGGGACAGGAGAGGCACTGATGAATAAAAGGGAAACTGTTAGTTAACAGTAGTGCGCTACTTGAAAAAAGTAATTGGATCACATAACTTGCTTTACTTGTTATGTGTTACCCCAAACACTGAGGCCCAGTAAACGATAGCAGCATTTTTAAGTCTGAAGAATATCTGTGATATTTATTGATTTTGCTTATTTGTGGATTCAAAATGCTAAATATTTCATCATTTCATTTCTGGAATAACTGGCCCCCTGTGGCTGAATTAAGCGTACTGTGTAGTGTAGTCATGCTTTAGAATATTACATTTTAAACTTTTACGATACACACATAGCATACAGTTCTGCATAATGTGTTAAAAAAAAATATTACAATCAGATACATTTTACACAGCACTGTAAGTAGTGCTCTATTATCACTGTAACTTCAAACGAAGAACATTTGGTCTATTGTTCTTTCCCAGTTTGATAAAATCATAAATCACACACTAAATCAGCCAATAAAGTTGAGCGGGAGGACACTTTAGCTGACTCTGAAACCAGGCCAGATTGTTACGGGAAAACATCACTTGATTGTCATGAATTACGCATCGGTTGGGAACTTTAGCAAAAGACAAAGGCAGTAAAATCTGTTGGTAACACTTTATTTTGATGCTCCCAAGTTTACAAGAACATGTCAATTTATCCTTACCCTACCAGTCTGCTAATACTACACTTACAAAAAAATTCATACAACCTCATGAATTCATTCATTTTTTGCTAAATCCTACATATTTTACGAGTTGCCAATTCATATGAATTTGTACAAATTGGCACAAATTTTCCACCTTGTATGAATTGGTTGTGAGACTGTGTTCGGTTAGGTAGGTTTTGAAACTGGGATGCTGGTTTAAGCTGGCCCTTTGCTGGTTTAAGATGGTGTATGCTGGTTTTAAGCTGGTTTATGCTGGTCCTTTGCTGGTTTAAGCTGGTTCAAGCTGTTCCTTTGCTGGTTTGTGCTGGCAAAGGACCAGCATAAACCAGCAAAGGACCAGTTTAAACCATCATATGCTGTATTTTTCAGCAGGGGTGTCCAACATTACTTATAGTCAACAAAATGGGAGCATCAAAAGCTCTGTTTTGTCCCATCCAGAGCTGGGATGATCACACATGTCACATGCAAACACATCTAAAGTCTAATATGCACATAGCCGTTGCCCTCTAGAAAGCGGCAGGCTTTCTGTGTGGTCTAGAACGTGTTTTCGATAAAAGCAGACTTACACAGAGCAACAGAAAACAGGAACTTGAGTCACAGATTGGTGTCAGAATGTAGCTGGTGCAGTTAGGGAGCTGGCTTAGACGAGTAAAATGTAGCGTATTTTCAGAGGACCTTTCAGGGTGGTACCGCTCAGCAGGATTCCTGCAGGATGACTGACTAATAACCCACATCAGACTCACTGCAACAGACACAACTCAACCCAGCAGCAGTGTTTACAGAGATGAAGGGAGAACGGTCTTCTACAGCAGTGACAACACTCTGTGCTGGAATTCCCCGGCATACCACAGCCTGACCACAGTCTTACTGACCACAGACATCGACACACAAACCCTGAACACGCGTGTGCTGAGCACTCGTCTAGCCTTCTGTACCACAGACCAGCTCGTTAATGCAACTCCAGTCCCAGCTCTGTCTGTTTGTGTAAACAAGCGTCCCACCTTCAGGGCATTCTGTGTGGTTTCAGTAACACTCTTAAAGTCAGTCCACCCAAAGCAGAGCGAGCGAGCGAGCTGCTACAGAAAGTTTGCAGTATCTGTGTCAGTATGCGAGCTTCAGCTCAGCTTTGCATTCTAATGGATGAGGAAGGCTTCAGATTTAGCATGAATGTCTTATTTATGCCCTTTTGTTAAATCTGTGGTGTGGGTATTGCAATCTTCTTTTGCAAGGTTTAAGAAACTCAAGCCTACCATGAAAGCACGCTTATTTTGGATCTCATCAGATTATGGAATCAGATTAGCTAATAAAGTAACAGATTACTTTTAAATAGATTTTTCTTAAGTAACGCAAGTTACTTTGTTTCCCATTTATTGACTGATATCTTTACATTCCATAAAAAATAAACCAATTTGTTACTTTTTTTGGAATATAATGCATTATGATACTTTTGCGTTACTTTTAGTCACCTCTGCTGGGCTTAATAACAATGATTGGCAACAGTTTCATAATATCTAACATTATATTCTAATGTATTACTTTTTACGTTAAAAAACTTTACCTTACTCCTAAATTGGGAGTTGGTGTATTACAATCAGTGCTATTAAACAATTAATCACATACAAAATCTAAGTTTTTGTTTATATATATACTGTATGTGTGTGTATATATTTATTATGTAAATATTAATGCACAAGTGCATTTATATATTTCATAAGAATGTTATTTGTATATATTAAATATATTTATTCATAATATACATTATAATAATATAAATATAGACATGCAAATACATAGAAACATTTTAAAATATATACTGTATGTACACAGAGCGTATTTTATACATATATTATGTAAACAAAAACTTTGATTTTGGAGGCAATTATTGACTTACTAATACAAATAAATACAAATAAATAAATGCACTGAGATGTATAGGACTATAGCTGTATATGCTGTGCAGCATAAATCTGATATA
The DNA here is from genome assembly GCA_032361145.1 of Enteromius fasciolatus. Classification (NCBI taxonomy): domain Eukaryota; kingdom Metazoa; phylum Chordata; class Actinopteri; order Cypriniformes; family Cyprinidae; genus Enteromius; species Enteromius fasciolatus. Next base: position 649,641 of record JAUMHR010000047.1, read on the forward strand.
TGTTTAATAATTTTCAATATAATTTTAATAATGTGGATTGTTTATCTTGCATATTAAACTAAATTTAAAAAACGCTTCCTCTGGCACTGACTGCTAGATAATCTACTTTCTTCATCTTCTAAGAAAGGATGATCTGTATTGTGAAGATATGAGTTTCTTGAGCGTGTCGACAAATTCAATCCTATTCTTCTTGGGACATTCATATTCGTACATGACATCATCCTTCGTCATTTCCTGACTGTAAACATTCTCAGGAAGAACAGCAGACAAAAATACAGCAAGAACATCTGTGCACAGTCATCACTGATCACTATTATCCTGTATAATTTGTAAGTCTTAACATCCATATGTACGGGATGATTGTTAGTGCTTCTACAGGATGCCTGCTGGGCCTTGAACTTTCCAAACATTCCTCAGCTCACCTTCAGATAGTTTCCGCTCGCGCTGGCTTCAGACGGCACTTCTAAAGCATTATTGCTCTTAACAAGCAGCCTTAACGGCTTCTCCTGCTCCGGCCTGCTGTTCAGGAGGAAACACACTAAATGACAAAAATCCAGGTGTTCTTCTGAAAACCGAGATGCTTCTTAATCGTCTTTGTATTTTATGGTAACATTAACTCATTCCTTTCCATTAAGGAGATATCTCGTCGATTAAGAGGCAACGCTTCCCCATCGAAGATAAATGAGTTATGGTACTTTCACCTGCAATGTGGAAGTTTGTTTGTTTATGAAATGTAAGAATTAGGTTTCAGCTATAAAAAAAAATGTGCAGCACTTTTCGAAATCCATTCTAAAACATTCCACAGATTTCCCTCCAAAATGAACATGGAAACTGGCCTGCACATTCTGTTTAGACATGCACATCATTTACATCACAAATGTGTTCCAGCGATTCGTAGTTGGGCTCCCAGTGAAAGAAAATCATTATTTCCACGTATAAATATCCCTGCATTTCCCTTTCGTCCATGGAACTGATTTGTCTCTGAAAACAATGAGCTCACGTTGGCTGGCTTCTGTGCTGATGAAGAGGCACGGGAAACTGGGCCAGTGAGCTTCTGAGGTGCTTCTCAAAGAAAGACTTGTGTACAGAACTTAATTACAAATCCCATGATTTCATCTTCAGGGTCACCTATCAGGTTGCTTAACTCTTCTTTTCCCTTCTGAAGCAACCAGCTGGCTCACAGCTCTCGTTTTCTGCACTATTTGTGTGCATTTTTTTAGCTGGAATCATTCTGTGGCATCAACAATAGATGATTGTGCATTCATACGGAAGCTCAGACTTATATGCTTCTGGGAAAAGGGAAAGATTAAAACAACGAGACACAGAAAGAGCTCAGCGATTGGCTTTTACAAGAGGCTCACTGCAGGAGGAGAAATGCAGTGAAATATGTCGTAAAGTATTTAAGGAGGATAACCAAGCTTCATCTGTCTGTGAATTATGACCACGATTCCACAGGCATCTCCTTTGCACAAACAGCTACTGCTGAAGATGCTTGTTGGTTGGCTGGTTAGTTTTTCTTCTCTTCATTTTTCTGGTTAAACCCAAAACAATTTGTACTACAAAATAGACGTGGGTGTGTACAGGCTTCCATTTTATGAGACTGCAGTCATTAGTCTGCATTGTTTTGCCTTTGGAGGTTTATGTATTTCATTTCAGTCTCTCTGCAGGTGGCGTTTTGCTCGTTTGTACTTCACTAAACTACATGCTAAGAACACAAAAGTAGCTACATAAGGGGCCAGCAT
>JAUMHR010000047.1:692059-722571 GCA_032361145.1 Enteromius fasciolatus
ACTGGCTTGTGTAATAGATTAAGGAGATAATAATTATATAAATAATAAAGTAATTCTAAAAATAATAATCTAAAAACAAAGCCAGCTCAGTGCATGCTTCACAGGCAGGATGGTGATGGACATCCGGTTCTCACTCGTATCACACCGCCAATAATCTCCACTTCAGTCCAGACAGACTCCGTCCAGACCCTAATACTGTAATCGTCTGGTGTTTTCAGTGTTTGCGGTGCCCTTCCCAGTCAGCGAGGGAACACTAGCAGGTCATATACACACGGCCCGGGCCAGCGGCTGCAGTAAAGCCCAAACCACCAGCAGCGTCCGCAACTAAACATAGCTCCCGCTCGACTCAGATTAGCTGTGACGCTCAGCACGAGGGCCGACTCGCTGTTTAACACCACATCACAGAGACAATCAGGGCTAGCTGTTTTCACGTTTGCCTTTTAATGATAATATTAATGTTCCTGAGAAAAGTTTACGCTGATGAAATAACAGTGTCGGGTATCGCCGTGTGCAGCAGTGACGCGACCCGGCAAGTTTTCTGGGAAAGTATATGTGTGATTCTAGTTTTTTTTTTTTTTCCAACCGGTGTGAATCACACACACACACACACACACACAAAATACTGTGAAAAACGAATAACATATGATTTTCTTGTTGTAAAAAAAGACACAAGTTACTTTGGCGTACGGTTGGATATAAAACCCCACAACCCACACTTTATGTCTGACTGTGTGTGTGTGGAGGCTTCGTCTGCTTTCATATGCAGCATGTCGTGTGTGTGTGAGGCGGTGATGTTGACTACTCAGTGATGTCAGAAGCAGCCCTGAAGCTCGTATATATATATTTTGAACGTTCATGTGCTTCAGAAGTAGCAGAGGAGCTCAGCGAGGCTCAGCATCATCTCTCTCTCTCCCACCTGACATCAGGACAAACTCCAGACCGATTTCAGGACAATAAACCCAAAGATTTCCAGCAGCAGAAGTAATCTTATGGATTGTTAAAGCGACTTTGAGGACTGAATCACTACAGTGAGTATTTTTCACTTGTAATGCAGTGTGTTTGTGAAATATTGATGTTGTGTGTCCTCCGGTACACTCTTAAACATAAAGGTGCTTCAAAAGCTTCCACAAAGAGCCATTCAGCATCTCTTTCTTACCTTTTTATCGTCTGAAGAACCTTGTTTCGCCACAAAGAACTTTTTGTGAAACTGATGGGTTCTTCAGATGGTAAAGGTTCAAGGACATCGTGCAGCAGCTTTATTTTTAAGGGTGTAGTTGTCTGTTTCTCTGGATAAATGTCTAATTGCTGAGATGTTTATCATTTATATTGTAGCTCTAGAAGCGTCTTTAATTACTTTGAAGACCAACAAGTCATTTAAGAACACGTATTTTAGTCAGTTAACCTTTTTACTTTCCTGACCGTAGTTTGATCTTGTTCAGGTCTAAGCTGATTCGTTTTGTTGAAGAAATGTAATGCACAAATCAGTCATAACTGCACATGTGATTCTTTTCACACTGCGATTAGGTCTCTATTCATTTGAGAACAGACAAATGAGTCGATCACACCAACAAGTCATTTTAGGATCACATACAGCAATAAGTCCTTAATATAATGGCACTTTTTACATTTGGTACTTACATTACTTTAGTGAGAATTGTTTGCATTCATATTGTGAATATTCTGACTTTTTATTTTGATTATTACAAAATATTACTTAATCAACCTTTAGTAGATCCACCAGAAAGTGAATATAGGATCACATCAGAGAGCAATAACTATTTCAAATAAGTTGACTTTTCACTTTTCTCCAAGTCTGTCTCAGTTGATTTATTTTAGACAATATGTATGATGAAGTAGGAGAATAAAAATGTGGATCACTGGCTCTGTGTTGGAGTTTAAGGAGAAGGCAGTACTTTATTTCGCTTTATTCCCACTCCAGACTCTCTGTGTTATCATCAGGACTCTCAGAGCTTTAATTCACTCCAGAATTCATCAGACTCTAATGATTAAATGAAAAAAATAAATGCATTCATTTTGTAGTTTATTCAATGCTTAATAGAAATAACCTCGATTTGTTTTGTTATGAGAAATGAAACCAGACACTGATAGTGACTCAGTAGTTTCAGTAAGAGAGCTTGGAGAGGTTTCCTTCGGTGAGATTACTCACTTTCTCAGGAGCAGCATCTGTTGCTGTGGAGGAGAAACGACTGAGATATTCAAGAGATCTCTTTAGTGAGTTTTTCCACAGATTTCTGTTGTGTTTCAGAAGTTCAGTGAAAGCTTCTCTCTGTCCCGTGCGCCAGTCCACGGCTCGGAAAGTATGTTGTTGTGTGTTTGAGATGGGTTGCGATAGAGATGACAGTAAATCAGCGCTGCATTGATCCTCGCTGTCTGAGAGCACATCGGATCAGATGGGAAGAGCTTCAGCTGAGGGTGAAGTCATGTGTTGTAGCTCTCTGGATCTTCGTGTGCTGGCAGACGTGTTGAAGTGAGTGTCAATGCAGCACATTATTGTGCAATAACAGAACTCAGACGCACATCAAGCCTTAGGCTATAGAAAAGAGAAATGACAAACGGGATCTCCTTAATGTTTCTCCCGAGATTAAAGTCAAAACTAACAACTTTTTTATATTTGTCCATTTATTAAAGTTTATGGTTCTCACAGGTGTCTCCTCAAGCATTTCACAAGAGATCTCAACAGTGCTCAGGCTTGCCATGACTTGACATCAAAAGTCAAATCCACCCTGTGCCTCAATATCACTATCAATATATCTATATATCAAATCTATATCTATATTTACCCAGAACAAGTCTCCTGAGCTATATAGATACATATAGATACATATAGATAGATAGATAGATAGATAGAGAGATAGATAGATAGAGAGATAGATAGATGTTAGTGCTTTCAAACAACTAATTGCTTCCAATATATATATATATATAGGCTATAAATGTATTCATTTATTATGTATATAGAAATACACATACATGCATGCATGTATATTTTAAGACAGATATGTTACATTTATTAATATATATTATTTATGTATATAATTATAAATACATACATTCAAAGGTACACAATACACACATTTATATTATGGAAAACTTAATATATATATATTGACCAAAAAAATTACACAAATTACATGCATTTAAATTTTAGTATTTTTTAAACAATTTTGGTTTGTCATGTTGATTTCCAAAGTAGGGATTCATCTTTATTTACGCTTCAAACTGTGATATCATAAAGACTCGTGTGTCATGTGCATTCATATTCATACTCAGATCAAGTATCTTCATTAAAGTCTCAGAGCAGCGTCTCTGTGGCTCTGAGCTGTAATTCTGTATAATCTCAAGAAACAAACTCTGCTTATAATTACTACATAGAAAAAAAAAGATGCATTAATGTGACAAAAAGGGTTTTCAGTTTGACGTTCTGTTCTGCTAGAGTCTGAATCGTAAAGTAAATGGTGTGATATAATACTTTATGACTCCTGGACAGAACAGAGCGAAGTCCACGGAAAAGCAGCCAAGACGCTTGCCGAATGTGTCTTTATTCTGGGATGAAGAACAACGGGGGATATTTTCTGCTTTAACCCATCCGAGCCAGCTCTCTGAGACTCTAATGCTTAGTTCTATTGATCACCCCAAACCTTAAAGAGACAGTACACCCAAAAAAGAACATTCTGTCATTAACTTGCCTTCAAAGTCTTCCATACCTCTATTCATTCCTTTTATCTATTAAACACAAAAGAAGATAATGTAAGGAAGGTTGGTGACCAAACGGTACCCATTGACTTCCATGGTATGGCTGCCGTCAACCTATACAGGAAAAGATCACCCAAAAATGAAAATATTGTAATTTACTGGCCCTCAAACCTGTAACACAAATTACGTTTTTTGTAACGGCACCCACTTCCATTGTATTAAGAAAAGTACCATGGAAGTCAATGGGTACCATCAACCTAAATTCTTCTTTGATTGTGAAAGCCAAGCATATAGGTTTGTAACAATCTTAAGGTGATCAAATATTGATAGAATTTTGCCTGAACTGTCCCTTTAAGACAAGCATCTATGAGACGTGTTGAATTGCATTAGACCAATTAGACCAATTAATCGTTCACAATAAGATGCATTAAGATTCTGAATCCTGAAAGACTTAAACATCTGGAAACGTTTTCACGGACAGATTCTGGGAAGTCTGTAAATGTAAATGTCGTCTAGTTTCGCTCCCATGTTTAGCAGACAATATAGAATCCGATACGGTCGTTCCAATAAAACGTCCTTGGATTCGTGGAGAGATTAGACGACATGAGAGAGAGCGAGGGAGGGAGGGACGGGGGGAAAAAAGCAGTAAGATTAAAAGTGAAGATTTGTTTTGTGTATGCCGCTCGCTGCCAAAAGCCAGTAATTTTGGATGAATCTAAAACAGCTTTCCTGGCGCTGTCCCCACTTCACGCCTCCTGCCAGGAAAGACTTTTTTCACCTGTTTATATGCAGGTAAAGTATACTCTACAGAGTGCCCCCGAATGAGGTCTTTTTTTCCAACTCAACACGAAACCCTTATATAAGTGTGTGTGTGTGTGTGTGTGTGTGTGTGGACCACAGGGGCTGAAACAGGTAGACGAGACCTGTGTGACTGCATGTAAAGAGCAGCTTCTGACATACCTGTAAAATATGAGTCTGCATGCTATTGCACACTAACTAGTGCACATCAGATATACTGTGCACCAGCAGCCAGTGACAGACGCTGTTGTTTTGTAAATAGGACGACTTGTATATTGTTCTTTTGAAAGAGAAAACGGACTGCCTTGAGCTAAATGACGTCAAAATCTGTTGCATTCGCCAGCATTAATAAACACAAACAGAACGCTTCAGTGCTTTTTTTTTGTTTTTTCGCAAAACCCATCAAAAGCAGAGTTAGAAATACCTATAACGTTTAGTCTGTTTGCATCCGGTAGTCTGGTGTATTTCTGTTTATGAGAAATAATAATAATGGTAATAATAAAGGAGGCTAGGACTTGATGTTGTCTGTTGAGAACTGATTGGCTTGTGAAATGTAGGCGTGGCTGGAGGGGGCGGAGACCGATGACAAACAAGGCAAGTCCTTTCATAGGCGGAGCTTGTTTGAGGATGATTAGGAAGACAAACTTTTTATTACATGTTGTGAACTGATGAATCACTGAGAACAAGGTTATAAAAATGTATTTGATTTCATGTTGACTTTAAACACAAGTGAAAAGTGAAGCTCAACATAACAGATGGTAATTTAGTTATTTTGTAAACAGCTTTAAATTATTCCCGAGACCTTCAAAGAGACAGACGCCTCACTGCCTTCATCTGAATGATATAAGTGCTGTCAAAAAACACGTGATGCAAGCAAACAACATCAAACATTCTATTATTGTGCAAATGTCAATGCATTTTTGGGGGTGGTTTCATATACTATTTCCATTACAAATCTGTTTAATTTATACAAAAATATTTGACTGCAGTATGCCGTGACTGACCAATGGTGGAGAGCCGCATAATAATAAAGCGCTACAAAGATTATGTGTATTTGTGCATATATTATACATCTTTAGTGCTAAAATAAAAAATTAAAAATAAATTTTGGTTAAATAAATAGCTGGAATAAGCTAAAAATATCTTAATTTTTCATGCTATAATATAAAATCCATCAGTAATACCCCATATTTTAAGCTTTTGCTTGTCTTGAAAAACAGCACCCAGCTAGTTTATTTATTTTTTTCTAACATTCCGGTTAATTTTTAAAAGTCACTCTGAACGTTCTCTGGATGTTTAAAATGACCAGTTTTTTAAAATGTTTCTTTTGGTTAAGCATTCAAACATTAGTGGAATGTTACTTTTGAATGTTCTCTGAACGTTCCAAGTTGTTACATTTAAGAACTGTTACACTAACAATGCATAAATGTTTTTACGCTAACAGTGTTAAAAAGATTGTTAAAGACGATTCTTGCACTCGAGATCCTTGTGTCGAGCGAATCAACGGTCAATCAGCAAGAGGATGTGAGAATTGCGCTTGACTGAATTGATGAGGAATTAGAGCAGCTACAGGAGACACGGAGACGAGGAGAGGCTGCTTGTGGATGAGTAAAACACTGAACACATGAGCTGGGAGGAATTCCTGGGATTCTTTGCTTGAGTCGTGGGCGGGATGAACACTAATGTAAAAGACAGCTGTGAAAATCAATTAATCTGCAGAGAAGCAGTAATGAGTCACCCTTCTGGGAAAGAGAGAGTCCGACGAGTGCAGATGTGACAGGCGGATGGACCTTTGATTTAACCCCCAGCGTCCACGGACCAGAATAGCACGCCGATTCATTTAGAGTCATATTCAGAAATATAGACCTCTGTTAAACATTATGCCACCCAAGTAATCAATTTCATTCATCATTCTAAAGCTTTCTGTTAAAAAAACCCAAATCAAAAAAGATTTTATTCTTATACTTTTGTATTTATTAGTTTCAGTAATTTTGTCCTTTTTAATTGTTTACGTTTATGTCTATAAAGTATTTATTCAGCCTTATTTATATATTTCAAGAGTTCACGTTTCCTGGTAATAAAATATAGCGCAAATTTGGCGAGCTGTCTGGGGAGCGAGCTGGGAGAACGGCGGACTCCGAACCCTAGGGAATAGAACCCTAGCGAGGGTGAGGGATAAGGAGAAGGGAGAAGGTGGAGAAGGGGAGGAGGAGGGGTGCGATCAAGGCGAGGTGTGGGAACATGGAAGCTGGGATATTTTATAGTAGAGGGAGGTGAATTGATTGGACGAACTGCGTTCACGATCCTCTCGAAACCATGTTTTTTGCAAAACATATACTTTAGTTCTTCAGACAAATGACATTGGACACAGAGTAAAATATACTTTTGGAGGAATTCCATATTTATACTTTATCTATGAGTGTTTTTAAACATATGCAAAATATCCCAATCCTGCAGCAGAACTCAGTGCTCCTGCTTTTTAACGAGTTCTCATATTAGATATTAGATATTATAGTTAAGAAAGAATAACAGTAAAATTCAAACTCATTCAGGTTTGAAACTCTTTGAGGGTGAATATATATTTTTGGTGGAAATATCAGTGAAGAAGTCACTGAAGGAGTCGAGACATTCATGTGTTTCTGATCTGGGCTGCCAGGGGCCGAAATATCCACTGTCACACATACAAATTTTATAAAAAATACGGAAAGTTACATGCAGAAAAGAATGTGCTGCTCCAGAAATCTGCTGAGTGACAGGTGCTCACGGCCGGCCAAAGATCAGGGAGTGCGGAAAATGTCTTTGCTTACGAGAGCTTACGTGTTTCTGAAATCTGCCACCGAAAGGCCAACAATAGCCTTCAGTCAGTGTTCAGCACACACACACACACACCTGCAGCAGATGTCAAACTACATCACCTGAAGAGGTTTACAGCACACATGACTTACTACTAACACAAAGTGTCAGACTCTCAACAGAAAAGCACAAAGGAGACTGCAATCAAAGGATAAAGTTATTGCTCAGAGAAAGCAGACTGATGTAATATTGTTAATAGTAAAGAAAAACATTTTCAAACTACACTGAAAAAAGTGTAGGATTTCTTTGAAAAAAGTTATTTCACAAGAAACACTGAATTAAACAAGACACAGTGCAGTTTAAAAGACTGAATAAGTATTTTCTTGTAAAACATACTTCAACAGTATGACATTTCATTATTATTTTTTTATTTGTTTGTAGTCATAAAAGTGGCCGTGACTGAAGGTTATAGACTGGCTTTGTTATTATTATTAGAGTTATGTCATTGTATTCATTGTACGTGAATATACCTGTTATGCAGGACAAAATGATTTATTATTGATGTACGTAGGACAAAAATTGATGCTTACTATTTTATGCTATACTATTGCTCATATATATATATATTGCTTAATGACTGATGTTTTAGTGATTTTTAGTGGATATAAGTCTGAAACAAGTTTTATTCTTCTCACCAAGGGTGCATTTATTTAAACAAAAAACAGTAAAATTATTAAAAATACTGTTATTAGTAAAAATAACAGTTAAAACTTATTAAACTTAATAAAGTTTTCTATGTGAAAATATTGTGAGATTAAGATTTTTTTCTGTGATTAAAGTTGAATTTTCAGCATCATTACTCCAGGCTTTATTGCATCTTAAATTATTTGAATATAACATCAGCTGAAAAGTGGTTTGAGATTATGATGATGTTTGCATATTTTAAGAACAACCCTCATCTTTGTAGGACTTTGTAGGATCTGAGAAAAAGGCCTGGATTTGTCCAGAAACCTTTCTAGTAGTTTGCTGCCACTGTTATGCCACATCTCTCTCTCTGTCTCTCTCTCTCTCATATAAACAGAAGAGTTGACTCTTTATATACGGGCCGAGTCTTTGTTAGGACTCTCAGCCGTCACCTCCCCTCTCCTCCCACTCGCTGTTTTACCTCTCCTCCCTCTCTCTCTCTCTCTCTCTCTCTCTCTCTCTTAACCTGCACAGACAGTTCTGAAAGTTTCCCATCACAGTGTTGGTGGGTTCATCTGACTCCTCTATAACAGAGCGGAGTCAGTCAGTGCGGGACAGACCACCTGGAAAACACACACTGGTTCACCTCACGCTGGATTCCCGTGTGCTGTGGTCTGCTTACTCCAGACAGGATCATCTCAGAGACGCTGAGGGACGTAATGCTGTTCACCTGGAGCGCTCATTGATTTGTTTGTTTGTGTTTGATCGCAGCCTGGAAACTCTGAGGAGACTCGCGCTCTGTCTGACAGGACAGAAGAGACAGAGACACAGGCATCATTGTGAGTACGTCTCTCTCCCGTTGCTCATCACAAGCTTTTGTTGTGGCTCGGAGGACTTGCTGGAATTCGGCTTTTCTCAAACATGTTGAACTGGTTTAAGTTAAAGCCGTGTCTCCTCTTCAGCATGGGCTGGGAGAACTCTTACCAAATACAGCATTGCACAAGATGTTCTTTAGAGGATATTAAAATTTACTTAAAAAAAAGTATACTCTCTGGTGCTCATTGTTTATCCAAAAGATTTTTTAAATAGTTAGGAATCTTGGTTTTTGGCACTTGTTATGTGAACAAGCACACAAAAGTCCTATGCATGATTGGTTAAATAGTGCTGAAAACAAGTCAAAAACGTACCGCATTGGAAATTAAATTAATTGTATCAAATGGTTTGGTGCTGCGCCTAAACTAAATCTCACTAAAGATTCATTTTTGAGATATCAACTTCAAATTTGGAACACAACTTGTTTAGATTCATGGCTTTGATTTGCTCACACTTTGGGGGAATATATAGTTCATATTCATTTTGAAAATAGTATTTTTGTGCAATTTTTATCATGAACTACTTTAACTTTTCTTTTTTTACTTTTTCCACCTTAGCTATAATCTGCTGAGTGTCTTCATTAAAAAGAGATTAAACACGCTCCAAAGCATTCAAGTTTAAGTTGGAGCATATAAACTACATGTGAGGAGCACCAGAGAGTGAAGAACTGTTTTTCTTCTGTAACCTTGGTTGCACTTTATTTTACAGTACCTAAGAAAGTTCTGGTAATACCTAGTAACTACATGGGGTAGGGTTAGGGTTAGGTTAAGGGTTAGTACCTAGTTTTTGTAAGAAGTACATAGTATGAGAAACAAGACTGTGCAATGCAGTGCTACTGAAACTTTATTTAGCCTACACTGTACACTCTCAGAAATAAAGGTAGAAAAGCTGTCTCTGAGGTGGTATCTTTTCAAAAGGGACATGTTTTTACCTAAAAGGTCCATTTTGGTCACTTAAAAGTACATATTTGAACCTAATAGCTACAAAAGTGTCCCAGTGACAGCTTCTGCAGCTTTATCTCTGAGAGTGTATGACTGAACAAATTCACCTGCATCACCTTCACTTTAGAGAAGTGAACATGCACATTTTAGATGAGCTGATCTTTGTGTGTGTGTGTGTGTGTGTGTTCAGGTCCAGTGAGGATGAGGATGTTGTGCTCTAGACGGGTTCTGCAGCAGTGGTTCTTCGCTCTCTTCTTACTGTGTTCTCCGGTTCCTCATCACGGCAGGCCCGTCGATGCCCTCAGCGGACGAATGTAAGTGTCTGTGCTGATTTCAAGGGCTTAGTCACCAAAACGTTTTGCTAAAACACAGATGTTACTGTTGCTCTTAGAGTGTTAAACCTGAGAACGCAGATCATCTCAGGTTTTTTACCTACATGTTTTTTTATGCAATACAGACAGTTTGAAATCACCGTAATAACTGTTAATGTTGCTATCAGTTATGAAGCAAATTCAATTTCTAAGACAACAGCGTCCTTATTCTAACTCTACTTTGCTTCAATGTTGATTCAGTTTAGTTCAATAATGTTGATTGAATTCATCAATTACCAAACAAATTCTGCTATAAAGCTGCTCTACAGAAGACAAAAGTGTCATATTTCAGTTTAGTTAAAAAATTTGTCATACAGTTAATCAATAATAAAACTAATTCAATGCAGTGCAATAAAATCACCATCACTGTATAAAACCACTTCAGAAGACAATAACATGAACCTGGATCACAATACCTTAAATAGCTGGGGGTATACATAAAATACATTGTATGGGTCAAGATTAGCTTCTTTTAATACCAAAAATCATTAAGATATTAAGTAAAGATCATGTTGCATCAAGATATTAAATAAAAGTCCTACAGTAAACATATCAAAACTAATTTTTTCATTAATTGCATTGCTAAGAAAATGTATTTAGTTTTTTTTTTGCACCCTCAGCCAAAGTTAGTTGCATCTCAGTCAAATATTGCCCTATATATTCTAAAAACTGACTTTTATGACTGGTTTTGTGCTCCAGGGTCACATATCATTATTCATTTCAGTTCACTTCAGTGTTCAATAACAGTGCTAAATGATCTAAATTTCGCCTCCATGGTAAAGCGGGTAAAACACCTGAATATCTAGAGACCAGGTCCTCACAGGATCATTGCACGTGTTCTGAAGTGAATGTACAAATCTAGCGATTGTTGTCGCGTGTGTGGCGTTTGGCTGTAACGCGCTGGAAAATGCTCAGGTTTGTCAATCGTGCCGGGAGGTGTTTTGATAGCCTGCGCCCACCTGTGTGTTTGCTCAGGGCTCGAGGGTGAGCGGGACGCCCGGCGGGCCACCTGCTGTCCGCACAGAGATGCTTTTGTGACAGACGCTGTCCTCTGATAGCGAGGCGCGAGAGAGAGGCGTGCAGCGAGAGAGAGATTGCTGATGCAAAGTTCGGCGGCAGCCCAAGTCAAACGGGCCTCTCCCGCTGGAGTATATTATGTCGAGCCGAGCAAACGCGCTTTTATGTCCTGTGAACCCCTCAGCAGGGCCCAGAATGCAAAACATGCTTCCACGGAGCTTTGGAAAGCCGCTCTCCCCCGCTGTCTGCGATCCGCCTGTGCCTGCCAGGACCTCCCTCACTTCATATCGGCTTTTAATGATGTGAGCGTGTGGGTTTGTGAGACATCGTTCGCCCCTCGTCTGCTGCTTGTTGTGCATACTTTGCTTTTGATCTTGTAAGGCAATGACTGTGACATTTTGTGCATGTTTGGGTGGGTTTACTTTAGCTGTATACACATAAAAAAAAGTTTTAATGCAATTGCAATGTCCCTGCATCAGCTAAAATGAATTATAATGCAAATTTAAAAAAGCTTTTATTTGGAGTTGCTTTATATAAATGCAATAAACACTTTTAGCCCTTTAGGGTGATTTGAGACACTCATGCAATGACTGTGACATTTTTACGCACATTGTAGCATGTTTTTATGGGTTTTCTTCAGAGGCATTTGCTGTATGCGTATAAAAAGAAAAATAAGGTAAATAATGTTTTATTGCAATGCAATAGCACTGATTTAAATGTGCATAATAGCATTAGGTAAACAAACGAATGAAAATTCAAATAGAGTTAAATTAGTTTCTTTGCATAAATGCAACATGCACTTTGGTTTTGATCCTCTAGGGTGATTTAAGAAGCTAATGCAATGGCTGTGATGATTCGTGCAGATAACAGCATGTTTTTGTGGATTTGCATTAGAAACCGTTGCTTTGTGCACATTAAAATACTGATGATGCTTTAATAGAGCATTGCAATGATGATTTGAATGTTAAATTATTTGCTTTATAATACAAATCTATCTTTTGTAGTAGTAAGCTGTTTTTATTAATAGGGAGTATGGAAGACAGCAGGCACACACCAGTTAATAGATGCTGAATTATTAAAACTATTATTTACTTCATTTGACCGTTGCTGTATGAAATGAGATGAAGTATGCTATTGTAATTCATCAAAAATACACCAGGTTTGAAGCACAGGATGATTTCCGATCCCTTAGCAAGTGAATGTCAGTGAGTTAGTGAGCGTAGCAGGGTTAGGCCTTGAGTTTGGTCTGATTTGATGATGTTTTGGCCTGTCGCTCTGATTAAACTTCTTCTTAGCTTTGTTCAAAGGACAAAGTATGGCATAAATCCATTCGCTGGCCAAACAACACAAGTTCCTCTTTCAGCAGCGCTCACTTTAGCTTTTATCGCAGTGATCTCACGGCACATCAGAAAGGGCGTTCACCCTTTATAACTAGCTAATGCTGACAAGTCCATCTGCCGTCCAGGACAATGCCTCCTACTGGAGTTTGAGTTGAACCTGAGCCAGCTGCGCCTGTGAAGATGAAACGCACGGAGCCGGAGATCTTTCAGACCGCATGAGGGTGAAAGCAGGTCTCGCTCTCTCGCTCCTTTCGCCCTGTTTTTTTAATTAAAGCAGCACAAAGCAGCAATTATCTTCAGGTATGCTAAAAAGGAACAGCTGGAAGGATGCCACACTAAGAGTTTTCTCTTCCACTCGCTTTAGTGCTCCTCGTCTAGTGTTTAAAGTCAACTGAAACGAGTACAAGACAAAAACAAAAGAGCTTTTGAAACCTGTTTGAGTCAGAATCTACAGGATAAAAAAAACTTGTTCTTACAGAGAGATAGATAGATGGATAGATGGATGGATGATATATAAATAGATGCATGATAGATGGATGGATGGACAGATGGATAGATGATGGATGGACAGATGGATGATATATAAACAGATGCATGATAGATGGATGGATGGATGGATGGATGGATGGACAGATGGATAGATGATGGATGGATGGATGGATGGATGGATGGATGGACGGATGGATGGACAGATGGATAGATGATGGATGGACAGATGGATGAAATATAAACAGATGCATGATAGATGGATGGATGGATAGATGGATGGACAGATGGATAGATGATGGATGGACGGAGGGATGGATGGATGGATGGATGGATGGATGGATGGACGGATGGATAGATGATGGATGGATGGATGGATGGACAGATGGATAGATGATGGATGGATGGATGGATGGATGGATGGATGGATAGATGATGGATTGATGGATGGACGGATGGATGGATGATAAATGATAGATGGATGGATGGATGGATGCACGGATGGATGGATGATAGAATGACAGACAGATAGAGCAATAGAATGATATAATGACAGATGGATAGACGGACGGACAGACAGACAGATAGAGGATGGATAATAGATAGATAGATAGATGGTTATGGTCTGAGTGTTTCCTCAGACTCTCAGACTCTGGTGCTGGTGTTTCATGGGAAAGGTTTGCTCTCTCAGGACGTTTCTCGCTCATAAATCTGTCGCAGTACATTAAGAAAATAATAAGAGGTGACAGAGAAGAGGAGAACACAAGCTGCCAGGAAGCATGGTGTTATTTAGGAGCCACCCGAGAGGAATAAAGCCACTTTCCAAAGAAAGAAAAAGTCATCGTTCCAGGGCCTGGCAGGGACTGATCTCACGGATGGGTTTAACCAGCCTGGAAACAAGAGCTGTTTGTGTGGAGAGTCTCCAGAAGATGAAGAACAGAGCCGTTTACCTGCTTCCACAGACTCACTCTCACCTGAGCTTCAGACAGAAGAGGCAGGGGATGGAGGAGAGTGTTATTCATGCTCCTGGACATCAAGACCTACACTGATAATCAATCTGTCAGTTATCAACAGAGCAATTATTTTCTGTTATTGTGTGAGCTCTTCAATAACTGGAGGAATAAACTGTAAATATATTTTAAAAAATATTTAAAGTAAATATTTTATATTTAAAGTAAAATAATATATACCGTAAAATAATAGTAACCAGTTTTTATAACATAAAGCAGCACAATGTACGGTAAAAAAAAAGGAAGTAGAATTTTATATATTAATTAATTATACATATTAATCACATCCAACATTTTTTTGTTTACGTAATTTATGTTTGTGTACTGTGTGTATTAATTACATACAAATACACATACATATTTTTATATATTAAATATATTTATATATAATCAAAAATAAAAAGAATATAAATATATACATATAAATATTTACAAAATATATACATGGAATGTGTGTTTTTATATATACATAATAATAAAATATAAAATATAATTAATCATTTGATAGCACTAATATCTTATATTTTTTACGGTTATATAATTCCATGGTTACGTTAAAAATAATGTGTATAAATACTACTGTAATATGATGAGCTAACATGTTGTCCTTAAAATAGCTACTACTGTAAAATATATTTTTTATGTGCAGAACAAATAAAATAGTACTTTTTCTTTAACTGATATTTTTTTTTCCTGCTGACTATATTGATTATCAGAGTTTTTATTAGTTATTGCAGCCCAAGTCATCATTCCAGAGTGAAAATCGTTCAGATGAAAGGTTTGCTGTGTGTCCTGATCTGACCAGGCCTCAGTGCTGCCCTCTTGTGTTCACGCCGTTTGAACCGAGCGACTGCTGGATATTTTCAAACAGCTCTGATTTATGCTTTACTTTGGCTGTGAGATATGTGTAATTGTTTCAAGACATTTGGACGGAGCCGAGCATCCAGAAGTGCACACGGTAGCAGAGAGCCGTGCGTCTGACGGGATGGCCGAGACACAATGGCACCATTAATTAGAGTTATTGCGGCGAGTGCTTCATCGGCTCGACCTGTGATTATTGGCTGTTGCCGCTCTCGGATCGTGTCAGTTTTGATGTAGTATGTTTAGAAGTGGAGGAGCTTCACATCAGCACTCC
The DNA here is from genome assembly GCA_032361145.1 of Enteromius fasciolatus. Lineage (NCBI taxonomy): Eukaryota > Metazoa > Chordata > Actinopteri > Cypriniformes > Cyprinidae > Enteromius > Enteromius fasciolatus. The sequence continues at coordinate 707,222 of JAUMHR010000047.1, forward strand.
TGCTGGTTTGTTTGGGTTCGACGCAGGATCTGGAAGCATCGGGGCACCGGCGAGGTGCTGGATCAGAGCCAGACCTTCTCAAACTCCTGGACTTAACTAAAAACACATTGAACAGGGGCTCACTGATCACAGACTGGATTTAGGTTAAAGGCACTGTGTGTGTGTAGAGCTAATACGATTGCAAAACAGAATGAGCTATAGAGGAGACACACACATAGATCTGTGAAACTGAGGCACATATTTACACACATTCAGTCACGGGTTCAAACACAAGCCTGACTGCATCCAAACACTTTATTATTGTGATCCTGAAAAAAAAAACAGCTACAAATCCTTAAAACGATAAATTTACTTGAAGAAAAATTAAGAACCGATTGATCTGGTATACAAATGTATTTTTCTCCTTTAATGTCAAATTTATTTATTAATTTTTTCAATGCTAGGCACTACATTTTATATGCATTGAAGAATAATTGCAATTTGCCATTTTTAATTTGAAAAATACACTTCTATACAGTACACTTACAGTATATGCATGTTTTATTTTATTATTATATTTATAACTTTATTTTTATATTTGATTGTATTACTTATTTACTTATATATAATTATATATAATTTTAGAATATTTTATATAATTTAATATTTTTATAATATATAATACAACATTGTATGTTTTTTTTTAATTATTTATTATTATTTTTTATATATAATTCTTAAGTGAACTGGAATTTATTTATTAATATGTGTGTATATGAAGAGTTTATTTGCAAAAACAAATAACTGTTTTTAACAAGTCCCAAACATATTTTTTTATTGTGCATTCCGATTAATTTCAATCAAACTGAAGTTGTTGTACAATAAAAATTATATATATTTTATTACTTTACTAGATTTTTTATGTTCTATTTAATTTTCATAAATATTTTTCCTTATTGATTAAGTGAGCTAAGACTTACTGTTATTATTCAGTGTTTTATTTTATTTTTAAAAAACATTAGCTCAATATGTTACAGTTTGCAAGTTTTACTTCTATAATTTTTCTCAAATCTCTGAGTTTAACAGGATTTGTATTTAATCTGGATTGAGGAAAGTGTACAGCGCAAAGCTGATGTTGTGCAGTGTTTTGGAGATTTCTGAAGCCAGCTGTTGGTGTGTTTCAGGAGGCGTTCGGTGACTCACGCCCAGCTGATGCACGATAAGGGCCGGACGCTGCAGGACTTGAAGAGGCGCATGTGGCTGCAGGAGCTGCTGCACGGGGTTCACACGGCTGAGATCCGGGACATCCCGCAGCCCAGAGTAAGCAGCGGAGGTGGCGGCAGCCTCACGGACCCCATGCCGATGGGAGAGAACGTGTCTATAGGAGTGGGAACCGCCCACCCCAAACCCGCCGGAGGCACCAAGAACCTGCCTTTCAACTTCCGTCTGAAGGACGAGGAGGGAACCAACCTCCCGCAGGAGACCAACAAGTCCCAGACGTACAAGGAGAGCACGCTGAAGGCCATCGGCAAGAGGAAGAAGAAAGGCCGCACGGGGAAGAGGAGGGAAGGTGAGAAGAGGAAGAGGAGGGCTCGATCGCTGCGGGAGTTCACCAGCACCTTCCTCTGGGAGCAGCACTAAAACACTGTCAGTCTCTGACAACGGTAAGTACTTTCAAAACAGATTAATACTCACTTTTAGAGTTAATTTCATGTGAATTCGTAATTGATTGCTTTTTTTTTAATGGTTTTGACAGCATGTTTACGGTTTGTTTGTTTGTTTTAATTAATTGTTATTTAATTGTTTATTATTATATGAAGGCATGTTCAAGTGAAATACATTTAATAAAACTAAATATCAAAAAATAAACAGCTGTATTTAACAAAGTATTTAACTTGCTATTAAAAAACCAAAACTTAATCAACTAAAACTAATAATATAAACTAATATATATAAACATTAAAAAAAAAAATTACTAATTTTTTTTTATTAAATTAGAACACTTAAAATGTACAAAAACATCTAAGAATATTAACAAAACCTTTAATACTATATCAAATAAATGTAAAAAGAAAAAAAATTGTTTGACAAATTTTTTGACGACTTAACAAATTCATTGTAGGGTTAGTTGGCTGAAACTGTAACTTAAAGGAAGATACTTAAAATTAAAATAAAATAAATAAGATTTAACTTAAAATAGTTTGTTTTATTTCAGCTAGTTTGTAGTACTTAACAAAAATGTAATCAACAAAAGCTAATAAGTAAAATGATAAAAACCTATATAAATATATATAAAAAACTAGTATATAAAAAAGACTTTACAACAAATATAACATAGAAAAACTGTAAAAAAAAACTGTAATATTATATCAAATAAATTAAAGTAACATTGACTACAACAAAACATAATATTTATATATAATTTTCATAAACATTATAAATAAACATGAACTGAAATAAAATAAAATTTCTAAATTTCTAATTTAGTATTAAAAAGCAAAACAAAAATTAATGAAAAATAATAAAATATAGAATTAAACTAAATAAAATTAATAAAATTACTAAAAACTTGAATACTAAACATAAAAAACAAAAATTAAAATCTAATTCAAAATATTAACAAATACCCATTGTGATACCTAGAGTTAGCACTTCCTTTCAATTTAGCTGAACAAGTACTAAAGTAAACTACTGCTGCCGGTTTTAAACCAATCCCCTTTTCTTTTTTTCTCTTTCAGATCCGTGAGGACATTTGAAACGGACACCTAAATGTTCATGTAAAAGAGAGAGGAAAATATTTATTGTCTGTAAATATTCTCAATGACAAAGACAACTAACGATACTGCTAAAGCATTATTACAGCTCCACGGAGACACACGTTTGGATCCTTGTGAATACTTTGCTTTGTTTCTTTTTCTCTTTCCTTTATATTCTTTTTTTTATTTTCTGTTTTTAGGACTATGCCTCTATTACGGTGTCAGAATTCCTGTAATTTATTTTGTTTGAATGGTGTATTTATTTTGTAAAGGTATCAAGGTGCTGCTGACCTTCTATATTTTTGTACTATAATGCACTTTAGATATATAAATATAGAAATATATACAAGTCATTTTGTTAATGGACATATTTTGTGGTTGAGTTGAATGAAGAAGACTATAGTCGCGCTTGTGTTTGTGTGTTCAACAGCCTTGGCATCCGTGTTTCTGTGAGTCTGTTCCAAAACCTAGTGAGCTGCCTAACTAGACGCCATCTGAAGGGAGCACAGATTCATTCACAGGTCATCATTTTGGCCAAATACCAGAGCAGCTTTGCTTGTGTTCTGACTTCAAACAAAACAATCAAACATATTTAAGGCCTAAACTCAAGATCTGAATTGCATATTAAACTTGGATTGCACAGTTACACAGGTACTTGATGCATATTTGTCAGTCATACACAAAATGAAAATAATTGCATCATTTATTATTAATTTTTGCATTTATCTGATGCTGTTAAAAACATCTGACCTGCTTCATTCATGTATGACAGACAAACGTGTCAAATAGTTTAATAGTTTATTAAAACTGAATTAGATAAATGATTGGAATTTATTATACATTCAGGCCTATATATATATATATATATAGGTCTGTGCATTTTTATGAAGTAAATAGATATATCAAAACAATACTTCTTTTATCCATGGGATTCAAAAAAATGCTAATTATGACTTAATATGATCATTTTAGTCTCAAAATTATTTCTTGAAATGAGTTTTTTAAACAATTGATAAAAAGCCACCTTTATATTTTTTACTATGTGGTGAAAGAATGGCAACTCAGAATCTGAGATTTCTATATCTTGCATTTTTTTCTCAGAATTCACAGTTTATGTCTCACAATAATTCAGAATTAAATCTTGCAATTAAGAATTTTTTTTGTTTTATCCCGTGGCAGAAACAAGCTACTACAGAATTAACAGAAATATCTGTTTAAATATATTTCATGCAATATTCTATTTAGCACGTCCAACTCGATTGTCAGTCGATTCACTGTTTCCGTTTAAATTAGGATGCTGCTCGCTGGGTTTTGGAGCAGAGCTTTTTGTAAATGTGTTTATTTTGGGTTTCTTTGCTGCTGACCTGGACGAGCCCCGCATCTTCATCATCCTCATCATCCTCGCAGAAGCATCTGGACACGACCAGCACACGTTATAGAAGAACTCTTGTTGTTTTGCACTGAGAGAGAGAGAAAAAAACCCCTGTACTGAATGAATTAAACATCTGACCATTTCCTGCAGCGTGTGGGATATTTGATTGTGTGTGTGTGTGTGTGTGTGTGAACAATGAAAGCTCCAGCCAGGCGTTTGGCTCTCTTTCGCCCACTTGCGTCTGATGTTGCTCCCGTGCAGACAGGAAAACCGTTCCACAGGGAAGCAGACTCAAAAATGTGTGGAAAACTCTTCTGGAAATCAGGCCGTAATGAATGGACGCCGTTTGAACTGCAGTCCATCCGCTTGCCCATTGATTTTCAGAGTTGTGTGGGAATACAGATCGCTGATTAAGGCCAAAAGCACTTAGTGTGAGCACGCGAACGCTTGGCGGTCAGCTTAAACGCACTTAATGTGTGTTCTTGAGCAGCTAACCTCAGTCCTCAAGGGGGCGATAGAGTTTCCTGCAAATGTTTGTACCCTTAAACCAGATGTGTTATTTTTCAGGTAGCTCCTATAAACATGTCAACAGCTTCACTTTAACTTACCTGCTTGGCTAGACTCTTGCTCTGCTGTGAGAGTAGCTGATCTGAAAGAAAACAAACAGGAGAAGTCCATTTAATGCATGCCAAAAAGTACATTTATTTGTAAAAAAAATATATACTTACTGTTATTTAATTACTTTCAAATGCCCGCAAAAAAACATGCATTTGTCTCAGGCCTTTCTAAGGTTCATATGCATTAGAAATGCATTTAATTAATTTATGTTATAATGTTTAATTCATTTATATAAAAAAAAAAATAAACAAAATCCATGCATTTGTAGACCTTTTCATGTGATATGCATACAAAATATATTTTATTCAAATATTTATTTCCAAACACAGTTCCATAATAGCCATGCATATCTGGCTTTTCTGAAGGTAAATTCATTAGAAATATATTACATTTTTGTTATAGATTTATTTATACATATACTGAAGCCCAAAAAAGCCACGCATTTTCTTGAGTTCATATGCATTAGAAAAATGTTTATTTTATACATATTTGTTATTAAATAAGGAAGCCCAATTGTCAAAGGTTATATGCATTAAAAATATTTGATATTTATTTTCAAACATACGAAACCTCAACAAATCATACCTTTGTCTCTGGCCTTTACTGAGTTTTTATCCATTATAGGGTTTGCTATATAAAAACAAAAGCACCATTGCCCAAACCCCTCTCTCTCCAAGACACCAAAACCCAGAGCATCAACATTCAGCTTTTCCATGGCAGAGGGGGGTCTTTGGCACTCAGCATGCTGGGACTGAATTCAATTTCTCTGACATTTATTTGTTTGCCTTTGATGAAAGTCACACAAGCAGTTTACAGCAGTTAATGAAGGCTGAGATCAGCCGTCTACAGATGGAGCCTTGCGCTGCTGGGATTTACTCGCTTTTCCCACTTTCCAGCAGCTCTCATCTCACACAACTTTTACAGGCTACAAGTTTGCTCATTTTGGGATCATTTCGGGATACAATACCAGCAGATTTTCCCCTTCGAAGGCTCCGTACACACATCAGTAGACCCCCCTCTGATGAGTTAAAAGCGATGTAAGAGCGCTGGGAATGTGGCACGGTGAGACCACACACACAGACTCAGTGACATTTATAATAAATCACACATGATGATCTGATGATCACATTCAAGCTCCTGCAAGCCCAGATGATTCACAGTGTTGCATCCACAAAATAAAAATGAAGGGTATATTTAGGCCTTTGCTGAAGTCTCCTATTTCTCATGTTTCTTCTGATAAAAACAACAACACTATAATATCCCATTTCTCCTCTAGTTCTATAAGACACCTTAACAATGTCTCATGATGCTCTAGTCAACAGTTCTTGGTGTGTTTGACTATTAGCTCATAGCATCTATAATCTTACTTTCATTTGGTTTTAGTTTCACAAAAAGAGCTTTAGTTGCAGGCTCAAAGACGTTTGAATCAGTCATTTATTAGCTTCGGAAAATCATGCATCACATAAAATTTCCATCACTAAATAAAAAATTAAACAAGGTTGTTGCGACTTTTTATCTCACAATTCTGACTCTTTTCTTCCAGAACTGTGTGATATAAACTCGCAATTCTGACTTATTTTCTTGCAATAGGGAGAAATAAAGTCACAACTGTGAGTTATAAAGTCAAAATAGCAAAATATAAAGTAAAAAATTGGGAGTATAAAGTCAGAATTGTTAGAAATTAAGTCCAAATTGCGAGATATAAAATCAGAATTGTAAAACATAAATAATTCTGAGAACATATAAGTATTTTTTTCCACTCAAAACTACACTTTATAACTCAAAATTTACAGTTTATATCTCACAATTGTGAGTTATGAAGTCAGAATTCTTGTAACTTTATAACTCGCAATTTATTTAAAGCTCTATACTCCTACAGTACGCTAACTGTTAACTATTTAGGTCTATAATCTTGATTTGGTTTTAGTTTTAACAAAATTAGTTTTAGTAGCTCCTCACATTCGATTCAAAGACACTGGCATCAATCATATACCAGTGCCAGGAAAACCAGCTCTGGACATTATAAATCAATCGTTATTTTTAATTTTGGGAAAAACATAAGTCTTCAATTGGAAGACTTATTTTCTTTAGGAAAGGATCTTTTTTAGATGTCTGGTGTTTTGTTTCCATTGAACGTATAAAGTTTTCTCAAAGAACAGCTAAAACACTCGTAGGTGTGACATCACCTGCCAAAGTCGAGTCGTTTCGAGTTTGGCTTGCGTTGCGGCGCCTTTCGGTACACCACAAGCCAAAACAAAAAAGCAGTTCGGCACAGCCATCCTGGAAAATCACAAAGCCTCCTCAAAAATCGGTCATGTCTGTCTTTTCAACGTTTTCCAGTAGGCTATACAAATCCTGCGAATGACTAAACGTACTCGGGCCTAGAACTCAATAAAGAAGCTGAGCTGATTTCAAAGGCCATCGGTTGTATTTCAGACTAATAATCAGCTGTTGTGACAGGCGGGTCAGAGACAACACACGGGCCTTGGACGTTATTTCAGAGCTGGCAGGGCTTCTGTGGAGGAAAGCAGGATAAATAATCAGCAGGGAATGAAAGCCCACCTGTAAAACAGTATCAGCGTGTGGGAACGAGACGGAGAGAGAATGCCGTAACGGTGGAAAGTCTGAGACCTTCTTTGATGTTCTGCAAGATCGTCAAACACACTTAAACTGTGAACTCCAGAGTACAAAGAACGGACGTGCTTTTGGAGAGTCTTCTATGGTTGTTATTTAATTGACCTAATTGCCGCGCAAATTTTCAAATTCAGCAGAATAATTTTAACGGCAGCACTGGCTGCGGTTTTGAGCGGGAAGAAGAAACCACGACTCCAATCAGTATCAAGCTTTTGCGTTGTCCGAGCTAACTGGATTGGATAATTACCTCAACCAGCAGGGAAATCAATCGGGCCGCAAGCGTGGGAAACATCTGTACAATTTAGACGGGCGGCTGCTGCCGAGCCATGAAAATTGCCCGGGATTATTGGTTCAGAGGATTTCCCGCCTCTTTACCTGCGCGCCACGATCCTGCGAGGCGGGAAGCGTAGCGCCTCGGACAGAAATGTGTGAGCCGACTGCTTTTCAACACGGTTTCGTGGATTTCCATGAAAAAGCTTTCCTTTAAATAAACACGATCAGGTTTATACCGACAGAGAAGGGGGAAAACGGGCTTTGGCTCACAGGACCATGTTTTAAAGCCCGGCTTTGAATCTTTTACAAACAAAGACAGCCGAGTGATTTTCAGAGCAGTTAAAAGCACAGGATAGAGGAACGAGCTGCACCCATCAAAACATTGTTGCTCTAAACACACCACTCCGAAATGAGGGCTGTGTGAAAATGTGAATAATAACAATTATTTTGTAAATGACCTAATTTAGATGTACAGATCTCTTAATCTATTATCCTTAAAAGTTGACTTAAATCAGGCTATTTCTAATAATAATCTTTTATTAATTATATTATGTAAGGTTTGGTGTATGTAAAGTGCTGCTTTTGAAGATAGATGCAGTACAGTTAAAGAGTAATAAAATAAGTATATTTTGGACTAGTCTGCAAGACATGTTTTGGGTAAAATATCCTCTCATTAGTTGGTGAACAGAGCCCTCTAGTGAAAAGAAATAACACAGCAGGTTTATAATGCTCTGATTTTCTGTTGCGTAAGTGTTAAATAAATATTTATTAGATTGTATGAATGTAGTTAGTGAATGTGTACCTTTCAAAAATTACAGTTAATTAACAGTTAATGTTTTTTTATTTTTGTTATTTAGTTTTAGTTATCTGGTTTTCATCAATAGTCATATTTTCTCTTTTTCATTTGTACATAGCCTACATTCGTAGCCTGACGTAAATGTGCGATTTTTTTACTCATTTTGGGGAGAAATGAAAGGTATTTCTAAAACATTTTTATGGTACAAAATGTTTTCTTTGGGGTTATTCTGTAGTCGTTATATAAAGAGTTATGTAAAAATGATATGGCCTCCTCAATCATATACGTAAAGGGTGCGTGCGTGCGCGTTTACGTGCTGAAGTTCTTCCTGTTCTCGTGCCCTGCATATCCGGTCGGCCTGACACGCCGCTGTTGAATCGGCTCGAGCTGGGCGGATGATGATGGAGCGGTAAAGTTCACGGTAAGGTGCGGTAAACTTTTCCATATGCATACATTTACACGGTCGTGGCATGTTTAATTAATTTATATGAAAGTTACGCGCGAGTCTTTTGTCTGACAGCGCGAGCGGCGTCATCATCTTCACTTTCACAACAATCTTATCCTCCAATTAAGCCGATAACTCGCTAAACTACCCACGTGTGCTAGTTAAAACCACTCGCGCGCATCGGTTGTGTATTTCGGTTGCCGTTCAACGGAGGTTTGTCGTTATTTCGGCGCGTTTTCTCAGTCTGTCACACACACCACGTTCGCTGAGATTCGGCACGCGCGTGACACGCGGCTATCAGCGCGAGCGCGCAGGAATAAGTCGTTTATTTTGATAATACGAGGTCGTAGTCTCGAGTTAAGCGCACATCTTGGGTAAATATCATTTTATGGTACACATGTAATAGTGTTTTTGGGTTGGCGGGTGAGGAGGAGTTGATTAAGCTCACTATTGGGCCCGTGTTGCATCAGAAAAAGTACTGTGTTACAGAGGTCCTGTCAGATGATAATAGATTACACTTGAAGAATACTATAGATCTGCCATGATGCATGTCAAAGCACTGTGATATCACTATGGTACCACGTCCCAAAAGCATTATTCAAATTATTTTGACGCTTATATTTGTGTACAGAGAGCAAAGGAGAGACGGATAGAAAGAATGAGTCAGTCGTGCTGAAAGAAAGCTGATTCAGCATGTGTGTGTTTGTTTGGTTACTTATCAATTGTACTGATGAGGTCATTTCAAATTTTCCGTCCATATTGATGTTGACTTGCATAATAATCAGACAGCTCATTGTCAAGGCCCTTTGTTTTGGTTCTTTCTAAATAAAATCATCTAAGGCTGGCTTTAGACGGATGAGTTAAAGCTGCTCAAAAGGCTGCTTAGCCCTAGTATCGCAGTATATGGTTGTAATTGCTGTGTAAATACATGTGTGCCACTTCTGTGCTGTGTAAAGATGATTGTATGACATTTACATGGATGGATGACCTGATGGATGTCACATTTCCGTGTCTCTTGTTATACTTTTATATTCAGTGTATTACTTTGCCATTACGATGTTACTACGTCACACACAAAAACCTGTGTAAATAGTATATGTTGATTTTTAGAATGAATGTGATGAATTGTTTGCTTGTTGTATGAGTTGTTAACTTGTCTATTGTTAATACTCTGAATTACTTATTTAGTGATTTAAAGTCTTATAGTCATTCATTTGTATTCTGTATGTCAATATCAGCCATTGGTCATTCTGCTGTCTAGTTTTATCAGTATACCAATTATCAGTCAACCACTTAACTTCCTTTGTAACAGTTTATTTACTATATTGTTATTGTGAGTACTGGATGTCCAATTCATGTTTATGTGGATGACTGTCTCTCTCAGATGTGTGTGTCCTGTTTGGAGATTTGGGATAAACTGATCGAGGACAGCAGCTAACCCACGTATGGCCTGCGAGTCGGCGTTACCTGCCATCATGGACGAGCAGGCCCTCATGGGACTGAACCCCAACGCCGATGCCTGCTACAGGCAGAGGGTGAGCACAAAATACTAGGTCATCCCAATTATTTGGCATGCAAAAACTCATACACGCACTTAATTCGTTCATTAACACACAGACAATTTATTGCATGCATGCAATCTTTGTCTGTAGTATTCAGATGCACATCATTCACAATCTCTTCGTTTAAATATATATAGCTAATATGCATCATAGTCATTCAAACACATTCTTGACTTGCGTCCTATGTGTGTTTTCAGGCACTGGCATATTTTGAGCAGTTGAAAGAGTCTCTGGATGGATGGGAGGTGTGCGCTGAAGCCCTGGCTAAAGGAGTTTACAGGTAAACAGACTTCAGCAGAGCATGAAATGGCTAAATCCGGTGTATTTATGTATGTGAGATTATAGCAGGCCTTGCTGCTACATAAAATTGATTAATGTTATCTTTGTGTGATTCTCTATCAGTGACGATCATGTGAAGTTCTTCTGCTTTCAAGTCTTGGAGCACCAGATCAAATTCAGGTATCACTGAATCTTTGTGAACTCAGAAATTATTAGTACACAAATGTTTAATTTTTTGTTATGATATGATATTTTTTGTTGTTATGATTATGATATTTTGATTAAACATTGTTAGGGTTAGGTTAGAAAGAAATTGACATGCGCCAGTGTGTTAACTTTAAGATCTAAGAAGTGCATTTAGAAAATATATAAGGTGAATGTTAATGTCAAGCTGACTTTAAATCTTGAAAACAAAGAGGATGATTTGTGTTTAAAGGGAGACTGTGTCAGTCACATTCTTAACATTAGCTAATTAATATAGAAATATTAAATCTATTTAATAAAGAATATAAAATACTATAATTAGACTTGGCTCTAAAATTGACAGCTGGGTTCATTTTCACTAAAACATGCCTAAAATGTCAATGAAACCTTACTTTCAACATGTCTCTGGTGTCACTAATTTTGTTTTAGCTTTGTAAAACTGGTTGTTTATGCTATTTAAAAAGGTTGACAGAGTTTTGTGCAGTTTTTAAATCGTATAAATGCGGTGTTTTGCAGACATGGGTCACTCAGTGCAGCTCAACAGCAGCTGATCCGAGAGACCCTGATGAAATGGTTGCAGGCTCAGGTTAGTACTGTTTACCTTTTCATTAATATTTATGTGAATGCCAAAAACTGTGTGTGCATTTAAAATATGATTTTCTGTCTGTCTGTATTTACCTGTTTGTCCAGTTGATGAATGTGCATCCAGAAAAGCCCTTCATCAGGAATAAAGCGGCGCAGGTTTTGGCCCTGACTTTCGTGATGGAGTTTCTGACATTTTGGCCCAAGTTCTTCTTTGACATCCTCAATCTGGTGGGACTGAATCCGAACGGTGTTGACATTTACCTGCGCACACTGATGGCTATCGACGCAGAGGTGGTTGATCGGGACATCCTGCACAGTCCTGAGGTAAAACCTGCCCGACTCGAGGAGAAAAGTGTTTTCTTCTCCCGTAATGCCGTTTAAACCTAACTCTTTGTGCTGCCTCAGGAGACATGCAGAAACACTCTGATTAAGGACGGCATGCGTGAGCATTGCATCCCAGCGCTAGTCGAGTCCTGGTTCCAGATCCTTCAGATGTACCAGCATTCCCATAGTGAGCTGACCTGCCAGTGTCTGGAGGTGGTGGGAGCATACGTGTCCTGGATCGACCTCAACCTCATCGCCAACGACAGGTCAGAGCAGCTCATTTGTGTTCGATAAAACGTTCGATATTTTTTTATTCTTCGTTGGAGGTTGCAAAGCTAGTTTGGTCGCATTAACAAAGGCACTCGCTCTCTGGTAACCTAGCAAGGCAGGGAGTGATACGCTAACAGACTACAAACCATAATTAATGAATAGCTTATTTAACCAGCTTTCAGATGATGTATAAATCTCATTTTTAAAAAATGAATCGTCCTTAATGGTTTTGTGCTTTAGGGTCACATCAGACGCAGATATATCGTCCTGACTCCAGTGACCTTCCTTGAGCTTCCTGTCTGTTTATGTGACAGCTCTGTGTGTTTGTGTAGGTTTGTGAATCTGCTGCTCAGCCACATGTCCATGGAGGAGCTGCGTGAGGAGGCATGCGACTGTCTGTTTGAGATCGTCAATAAGGGCATGGATCCTGTTGACAAAACCAAGCTGGTGGAGTCTCTGTGTCAGGTGCTGCAGTCCGCTGGGTTCTTCAACATCGAGCAGGTGTGTGAGCTGTTCTGGAAATTGTTCGTCTCGTCAAAAAACCCTTTCAGAAACTTGTTTTATTCTGATTTTTGAAGTAAATCCAATTCTTTGGCCTTATAAAGTTTTTATTATATTGGTAAAAAAATTTATACTATATGTAGGGGGTGTACTGTTTTGTTATGTATATATAAATAAAAATACACGTGCCTGTATAAATTTAAGAAAAATGTTATGCTTGTATATTAAATGTTTATATATAATATAAATTATAGGAATATAAATGTGGACATGTAAATACAAGTTTATGTTTTACAAATATATAAAGCACGTGTCTCTTTTTTTTAATATATATATATATATATACACACACACACACACACACACATATATAAACAAAAACATTTCTTTTGGATGCCAAGCACTAGTTTTATTGCAAACAAATGTGATGCTGATTTAGCTGTATCTCAAGTTGCATGTTAATCTGAAGACTGAGCACTGATTTGTCATGTGTCACGTCCATCAGGAGGAGGATGTGGATTTTCTGGCTAAGTTCTCTCGGTTGGTTAACGGGATGGGCCAGTCTCTGGTGCTGAGCTGGACTAAACTCAGTAAGATGGGAGATGTCAAGGTTTCGGCGGAACCGCTGCGTGCCGTGGAGGCCAAGGTTCCTCTGATGCTGCAGCTGCTAATTCATGAAGATGACGATATTTCAGCCAACATCGTGGGCTTCTGTTATGACTACCTGCATGTTCTCAAACAGGTACACATGCTAAACTCTCGTTTTGAGACTGACAGATGATCTACCCACGATTCTTGTCTTTAACTTCCTGTGTGTTTTGGGTTTTTTTTCAGCTTCCAGCTCTCAACGAGCAGCAGAAAAGCAACGTGGAGGTACAGCAGCATTACAGGCTCATATCTCAGCTGCACGGGTGTAAATGAATGCTGTTGTTTATGATTGTTGTTGTCTTGCTAACAGGCGATCATGCTGGCTGTGATGAACAAACTCAAGTATGATGATGAGTATAACTTTGAAAATGAGGTTAGTGTGGAAAGCATTTGTTTTTCTTTTAGTGCTTTGGCAATTTGTTGTTGTCAAGATTATTTTAGATTCATAATGATATATAAACTATGAAAATTTGAACTAATAAACGGCTAAATAAGAAATTTTACAATTGTAAAAATTTTCACTTTAAATAAAGGATTTTAAGAAAAAAATATTTAAACTATAACATTTTATATTTATTATATCATGTGTAAGTAATGATATTTATTTATAATTCAAATCTTAAATCATCTAATTTTGATAAATGAAATGAGCAGAGCTGGGGTGCATATTATAAAAGCATTGTTAGGGAACTATGGTCATTAGTTCCATTTGAAGTCTGTTATGTTCTCTAACTTTTAAGTTTTCGATTTTAAGTCTTTTTTGACTTGCAGCGTTTTATTGAACTCCAGCTTTTTTTTTCTTTTTCTTTTTTTATAAACATCTAGGACATTTATACATGAGTACAAGTCCTCTGAATAAATTGATGTATGCTTTAAGATTTTTGAAATTTGAAATGAGGTCAAAAAGAAAATCACCTTTAAAGTCCTTAGCTATGCATATTACTAAACTAAAAGGAAGTTTTCATATATTCATTGTATTAAATTTACAAAATGTCTTGATTGGCTTTACTCAATATTGTAATGATTTTTGACAAAATATAAAAATCTATAATTTTGACCGATATATTGTGGTGTTGGTTATTGCTTCAAATATACCTGTGCTGTTGATGGTGGCTTCTGTGCTCCAGGCTCACATATAAAATAATTGAATTATTTAGTTAAATAAAAACAGCAGGAAGGCCTTAAAAGTATTTTATGTTTATTTGAGCTTTTCGTTTAAAATATGGGAAATTGGTTGGTGCATATTCCATTCCCAAATTCATGTTAAATCGTTTTTTGCAGTCATATCATATTTTCTGTTTCTGTCTGTTTCTCTCAGGGCGAGGATGAGGCCATGTTTGTGGAGTACAGGAAACAGTTAAAGATGTTGCTGGACCGACTGGCTCAAGTCTCTCCTGAGCTTCTGCTGGAGGCTGTGCACAGAGTCTTCAACGCCACCATGCAGTAAGACACAAACCTGCACAGAACTCTAAAGAGTGTTTTCCTTGTTCCTCTGAAAGGACAGTTTGACCCTCGGTTGATAAGCACTCGTAGACTCCACAAACCTGTAAAACAAGTAGTTCAGATGTCTTCACGGTTATGACAACACTTCCCTGACTAAGGGTGTAATTTATTGTTTATTACAATGTTTTGTTGTCCACGACAACATATGCTGCTCCATCCTGTCATCTTGACTATTTACAATAATATTTTAAATAATATATCTTTTAATCATAAATAATCATATCTTTTATCCAGTGTGTGGGGGCAAACACAAAAAAACATCCCCAAACAGTTTTCCACAAATAAGTGAGTTTCGTTAAAAACACATGGTTTACATAAAATAATTAATGTATTTATAATTTGAAATAACCCTGTTTATTTGTATACTTTTTAGAAAATATAATTTGCCCCTTAATTTTGCAATGAAAATATATTTAACAGTGTAGGTCCACGACAGGGTGGACATGTCTTATGATTTATGCTTTGAATAATAGCCCATAATTAACTAAAACGATATGTGGGACCTCAGCTAATATGTTTCTGTAGTAGGGCTGTGAATCTTTGGGTAGACAGCGAATCGATTCGATTCACGATTCAGAGGTTTTTGATTCGATTCAAAAAT
>JAUMHR010000047.1:723416-734448 GCA_032361145.1 Enteromius fasciolatus
TGTGTGTGTGTGCAGGAACTGGCAGACGGTGCAGTTCATGGAGGTGGAGGTGGCCATCAGGCTGCTGTATATGCTGGGTGAAGCTCTTCCTGCGTCTCACGGAGCACATTTCTCTGGAGACACCACGAAAACCAGCACGCTGCAGTCCATGATGAGAACTGTGAGAAGAACATTCATCATTTCTCACTAAAGCTTTCTTACACTTATCTGCATTTACATGTAGTCATTTAGCAGACACTTGTATTTAATTGAGGGCAATTAAAACAACAACAGAGCAGTGATATACGAGTGCATATAATATACTATATATATCCACTTGTGTGTGTGTGTGTATTATATACATACAAACACACAAGTCAAAGACGTTAAGATGGCTACATCAAAAGAAATTAACACAAGTGATTTTATGTCCATAGAAAGCACATTAAATGCAAGTAATTTGTCTATTTTTAAGGTTTCAGATATGTTTTTGGATAAATAAAATTTGGATGAATTTGTTACTTGAAAGTGTAAACACTAAATGTAAGAATTGAAGGAAAAAATCATAGTTAATAGTTAGTTACCCAACTGTTTCAAGCTGTAGTACACTTATTGTTTTCAGTCTCTGCACAAAATAACGTACATTGTGTGTGTGTGTGTGTAGCTGATCTCCTGTGGTGTGAGTGAGTATCAGCATTCCTCTGTGACTCTGGAGTTCTTCGAGACTGTTGTTCGTTATGATAAGTTCTTCCTGGTCGAGCCGCAGCACATTCCTAGTGTTTTGGTGAGTGTTTGAAGCCTGAATAATTTCGCTCCGTTGGTTTTGTGTGTCTCTCATAGTTTAAACACTTTTGCGATGCAGTCAAATTAGGTTTGACTGTTAAACACTGTTGTGTGTTTGGTTTAGATGGCGTTTTTAGACCACCGTGGTCTGAGGCACAGCAGTCCGAAGGTGCGCAGCCGAGTGGCTTATCTGTTCTCACGCTTCATCAAAACCCTGCAGTGAGTTACTCTACAGCACACACACTATTATTAGCATTATCTTTGTTTACTGCGTATTTATTCTTTTTCTTAGAAAACTATGAAGTCAGTTAAACATTTACAGAAAATCTCTTATCAAAGCTAACTTTGAGAATATATCTCAGAATTTTTGTAACATTAAAACACTCTATTTTAAATATTTGCTTCATAGCTATCTTTTTTTTTAAAAGTACTATGATTAAATGTTTTTTATAACTTTTCAATTGCCATTGAAAGCGTTTTTAACATTTAATAGACCTAAAACCTTAGTTTGTAGTTATTATTATTATTATTATTATTTTATTTTTTTTTAGAATTAATTTTTACCTTTTAAATGTTAACATTAATTATTAATAACTGGAATCTTTTTTTTGTTTTGTAATAACTTTATTAAATAATATTTAACTTTCTTTAACTTAATAAATTAATACAAAAACTTTATTAGGTCCATTAAATGTATGCATTAAAAAAACTTTCAATTCAGTTTGTTTGTATGTATTTATTATAACCTGGAATTATTACTCTTTTGGTTGGCTCTGACAAACTGCATTTGAAATTAACTGAGTATAGAAGTGTTGGCTAAATGCATAAATGTAAATTTAAATAAAAAAAATTTTTTTCATGCATCCAAATATTTTTTGGGAAACAGCTTGTTTTTTTTTTTCAGGATTCTTTAAATAAAAAACTTATAAAGAACAGCATTTATTAAAAATAACTTTTCTAACAATATAAATCTTTGCCATCACTTCTTATCAATTTCACACATCCTAGCTGAAAATAGGTTTTAATTTCTTAAATAAAAAAAAACAATTAAAATGTACTGACCCCAAACTTTTTAATGGTAGTGTATATTGTTAGAAAGGATTTCTATAATGTTTTCTTGTTTATTTTCTCAGTAAACACATGAATGCGTTCATCGAGGATATACTCAGCAGGATACAGGACCTGTTAGAGCTCGCTCCTCCGGTAACGGCTCATTAAACTCATATGAAGCAGCATGTAGATCAGCCCTAAACACAGCTTTTGTGATCGCTCGCCTCTCTTCGTGTGTCCAGGAGAACGGTTTTCCGGCGCTGCTGAGCAGTGATGATCAGCTGTTCATGTTTGAGACAGCAGGCATGCTGATTGTGAACGGAGAGAGTCCGGCCGAGCGTAAGCAGGCTCTGATGCGCAGTCTCCTGATGCCGCTGATGGAGGCCTTCCGCATGCTGCTCGCAAAACTACCACAGGAGGCCGACGAAGAGAGACAGGTGGTGCTGGCCGACTGTCTGAGTCACGCCGTGGGATTCGCCAGGTAACACTGACAGCATGAAGAGGAAATAGATGTTGTGTTGAACTAGCTTGAATCACTTTTAAAGCCACAAACCACCATAGGTTAATAGATAGATTAATTAACTAGATTAAAGTATTTAATCTTAGTAGGGCTGAAACGATTCCTCGAGTAACTCGAATAACTCAAATTACCGCCAGCGGCGGTGTGAACGCACAGCTCCACTATACTGGGGTATTTATCAGCTTATACCATGGCTACTTATCAAAGGAATGAGTTTACTGTCAATAAAGTTGTGCATGGCTTTTTTACAATTAAACATACATAATACTACGTGATAAAAAAAAAACATGGCTTGGATGAATACTTGATGCTTTAGTTTGAATACTGAAAGTTGAATAAATTGTTGTAATCCTGTCCCTAAGTCTAATGACCTCAATACAACATGTGGGGTCATTTTAGTTTGATTGCATTGAATAGGGTGTATAAATGCACAACCATTAACTTACTGTATGATGATAATAATATTTTACCTAATATTTTAATATTAATATTAAACATTTTATAAATATAATCAATAAATAAAATGCAGATTTTTTTACTCGATTATTCAATGATATTTTCTGTAGAATACTCTATTACTAAAATATTCAATAGCTGCAGCCCTAAATCATAGTGCATAAACAGAGCATTGTTATATTTAAATTGAGATTCATGCATCATCTGAAAGCTGAATACATAAGCTCTTCATTGATGTATGAGAACAATATTTAGCCGAGATGTGAATTAAATGAAAAAATAAAAACTTTAACATTAAAATTAATAAATGCTGTAGAAGTATTGTTCATTCTTAGTTCAACGTTATTACTGTAGTTTACCAAATAGTTGTATTGTAAAGCGTTAAGCTGAAGGACTCTATATAATTGTTCTTATTGCTGTTGTTTTTAATATTTTATTACATGTCTTTTTGTATATTTGTACTTTTGTGCATTTTATTTTTTTGTGTGTGTATGTACATGTACAATATATGTATTTTTATTATTTTTTTTATCTAGTTGTTTTGAAATATTATATATATATATATATATATTGCTGAAATATGAAATAAAGAAGTTTCAGCTTGCCATGATTATAGCCATTGTTGCTGGCATGGCGTAAAGTCAGAAGTAAATATAGTAAAGTGTTATGACTTAAAATATTTTTAAATACATAAAAAAAGATTAAAAATGCAAAAATATAAAAAAAAATATATGTATAAAATATTCAGAGGCAACATTTCTCTATTTCATTAAGTGTTACTTGATTTATTAAAATAACAACATACAACTGGTAGAAAAATACTAAATAGACACTTGAAAACAGTAACAAATAGTATAAAAAACAACAAAAATTAACATGAAACCAGAGTGGGCACAACTTCAAAAAGCTTGACCAAATGAGGCAGTTGTAATCGTTGTGTGTTGCTCTTCCTCAGTCGCACCAGCAAGGCGTTCAGTAACAAGCAGACGGTGAAGCAGTGCGGCTGCTCCGAGGTGTATCTGGACTGTCTGCAGGCCTTTCTTCCAGCGCTCAGCTGTCTGGTGCAGAGAGGGCCGCTGCGCAGTGCGGTACGCTCCTTCCTCCACCGTATGATCATCTGTCTGGAGGAAGAGGTGCTGCCCTTCATTCCAGCTGCCTCGCAGCACATGCTGAAGGACTGCGAGCCCAAAGACCTGCAGGAGTTCATCCCGCTCATTAGTCAGATCACCGCCAAGTTTAAGGTGCGTTCATCAGAATCTAACGCTTTACAGTGTTATGTAGTAGTAATACATTTTATAATATTTATAGTTTTTAAATGTCATGTAATTTATTGTCCTTTATTAATATTAATTTGTCCATATTTATGTATAATCACACAAACAAGCTTAACTTGGCATTTAATAAATAAAAAGGCGTATAATAATATGCCTGTATACCCTGTCTCTCCCAGAACCAGGTTTCTCCTTTCCTTCAGGAGGTCTTCATGCCTCTAGTAATGGCCATATTCGAGGTGTTGTCTCGTCCGGTGGAGGAGAATGACCAGACGGCTGCGTTAGAGAAGCAGATGCTGAGAAGAAGCTACTTCAGTTTCATTCAGACCATCGCCAGCAGCGGTATGAATGAGGTCATGGCCAGTCAGGGTGAGTTCAGTTTAAAAAGACGGCAAACCTGTGCCTGGAAACATGAACTGACTCTGTGGTGCTGTTTGGCAGGAGCTGAGAATATAGAGCGTGTGTTGTTCACCATCATCCAGGGAGCCGTGGACTTCCCAGACCCCATCGCCCAGAAAACCTGCTTCATTATCCTGTCCAGACTCGTCGAACTCTGGGGTACAGCACAGCAGCATCTAGACTAGATATGGGTTATCCTTAACTAAAGCTTTACAATGGAATAAAATACCATGTTAGGTGAAAACCGCTGCTACGTCAAGACTGTTATTATGGGTTGTTATAATGAAACCATTCAAATAATTTTGGTCAAATGTAAAGTAAAATAACAGTTGAACTAAAACTTTCATTAAAATAATTTAAACCTACAAGGACATAAAATGATTAAAAACTGAAATTAAAATGGAATAAAGCTGTAATGCTTAAAAAAACACCTCTTTTAACATCATCTCTCTCTCTCTCTCTCAGGTGGAAAAGACGGTTTAGTGGGATTTCCTGATTTCATCTATAAGCATATCATCCCAGCATGCTTCATGGCCCCTCTAAAACCAACCTTTGACCTTTCAGATGCCCAGACCGTTCTGGTACGTCAGTCGAGGCTTTCATAAACCGTTTTCTTTAAATATCTGATGGTGATTTGTAATGCTTTTGCTGTGCGTTTCAGACTTTGTCCGAGTGTACGCTGACTCTGCACATGATTCATCTCAAGAGAGTGAGTCTGAAATCATCTCGACTGATTGTCTGATTCAGACCCCAAACCGCTTGAGTTAATGAATCTAACAGCAGGCTGTTTTAATGCTCTTCCTGCAGGGGCCGGAGTGTGTTCAGTTCCTACAGGAGTATCTGCCGTCTCTGCAGGTCTCACCTGAAATCACACAGGTAACTGACACGCACCTGCTCCATCAGCAGCACTCACAGGATCCAGGTTTTTGTCTTCAGATACACATTCAACACTCTGCACTAAAACATCTCAAAATAGGCGTTCAGCTTTACTTCAGGTACTTGTCAAAGTGATAAAGGAATTTAAAATTAATTTAATCTTTAATCAAAATTTTTTTTAATTTTTAATCAAAGTGCCCCTTTTGCCTTTTCAAATATAATCGTTCATCCAGTGTCATGTAGCTGTATGTGAACATAAACTATCTGCAAAGTTGTGACGCCGACAGTGCACCATAAAGTTACTGTCTATCAAAAAATAAGAGTTAGCTCACATTCACCTAAACACGTCGAGTCGTCAGCAATTCGAATGAGTGTTACGCCACACATCTCAAAGTGACATATTTGCATAATGCAAACACAAACAGCACAATTTCCATGTGGATTACATCATGTGAAGAAGACGCTGTATCCTGCGCTATCATGCAGTTATGGCAATGGTAGACCAGTAGACCAATCGTAAAGGACTGCGCCATTTGACCAATCACAGAAGTGAAGGCTCACGGAGAGGCGGGGTTTAGACGGAGTCTTCGAACTGCTTCACACGAGTCGTTTACCAATAATTTAGAAATTGGGTAAAATAAAATCTATTTTTGGAGAAAACTAAAGTGGTTTTTGACCTTGCATTTTTTTTGCAATTTTTTTTCGGGCCTTTTTTTTTTTTAAAACCTTCTGTATTTTTGATTACAAACATTGATCCATTAAAATTAAATCCAGAACAAATAAAAAGGGGGGAAAAAATGTAAAATGTGATTTCTCACAGTGCTAAAAAAATATTATAAAAGTTTAATTTAAACATTAAATTGGAAAAATTCAAAATGAACAATTTCATAAGACTCTAGGACGTTTTGCAGCTTTTGCAGTCCCTCAAAAAGTTGGCATCACAACAATATCATCACAGATTTAAACATTAAAAATGATTTATATCTATATTTAGTTTGTATCTTGCTCTCGATGCAGTATAATGGTTGAGTAGTATCTGATTGATGTGGAACTGTTTTCTCCTCAGGAGCTCTGTCAAGTGCTTCAGCAGCCGGATGTTAAGGTTCTGAAAAACTACATGAAGGTATTTCCTGTTGTTTATAAATACCACTGAGTGTTAATTACGTGGGTGTTTTAACACACTTCTGTTGTGGGTGTGCAGGTTTTCTTCCATCAGGCCAAACTTTAAAACTGGAACTGTCAAGCTGAGTTTTTCTGGAGCTCAGGAGTCACTTACAGACCACCATAACGACAGAGCTTAGCATAGGAGCTACTTTTGCACTTAAAGAAGCGTAACCACACCCACCCTGTCTGTGGGACACCGACAGGAGCTGCGTGGGGATTGGCTGACATGTGACGTGACCACACCCACACACTGACCTTGGCCCAATCAGAGTTGTGCTCTCCACACCCGGACCGGAGGCGCCGTCTGCGATTGGATAAGACGCCATACTGTAGGTGGGGTTTGCAGAGTGGGTGGGGCTTCAGTCCAGGACAGAATTTCGAGGGAAAGCGCATTTCCATTTGAAGTACAATTGTTTGGAAATATAACTTACATGTTACAGAAAATTCTAGAATGAATTTAATGAAATGTTTATTTTTGTGTGTGCTAGAAATCTGGATTTTTCTCAAATTTCAGTTCAAGAAGGGCCGGTTTAAGACTATTTAATTGCCTTTTTTTTTTTCTCTCTCTACTTGCATTATGAAGCATACTAGGTTTTAGTTTGATGTGATGAGGTTAACAAACGGAAGTGCTCTTGATGTGGAATCAACCCGGCAGATTGTTTGCTTTTTGGATCAAAATTTTTTTTTTTTTTTTTTACTTAAATTGTTCATGAACTGCTGAATCATCAGCAATCCCCTCTAATTTTCCATATCTCATGGTATTCCCATCAAAACTGTACTGTACCAAACACTAAACGTTTATCCGATCCTTCACAGTCTCACATTCAGTCGTTTAATGCCTTCGAAGCCCATTTGAAATATGCAATGTTATGAACTGTGAAAATACAACGAGGTGGTTTGGGAATGTTTCGGTTAAATTGTGCTGCTAGCAATTCTTGTGTTTGGAAATGTACATTGTGTAAAGCTGAAACTCTCATCGATTCAGATCTCTCTGCTTTTACTTCAGTCTCGTTAATGGCTGACAAAAGGACATTGTTGACAATCTGTGTTGGATTTTTAGAGACGCTGCACATGTATTAACCCTCTCAGCCCTGGATCCCACTTCAAACACCCATCAGTTGCTTGGATCTTCACATTGGCTTTAATCATGATAGGAAAACAAACAAACTGGATAAAGCACTTTGCCATAAGCTGACATGTACCATCAGAATGACTTTTCTCGGTCATTACCCACAAGACTTTACTTCAGACGGCCTGTGATTTGCCCGACACAGACCTGTTAGGCTCTGGTCCTGCTTGTCTGTTTATGCCAAGAAAAAAAACGAGAAAGACACAAGGTAGACTGTAAACTCGATTTATTTTTGATATGCTGGGACAGGCTCTCTCACTCCCTTTTGTCATGACCAATAAAGTATTTACTAATCTCCGTCTGGTTTCCAGCTGCGTTCATGAACTTGTGCAGATTCAGGAGAACAAGCAAGAGGTGCTGATGCAACGCTTTTATTCCACGTTAGTAGCTTGTGCTGTAAACGTTCACCTCAAACCCAAAACCAAACAAATAGTGCCACATCACCTTCATTAAGTGCTAAATATTTGAGAAACGTGCAGCTTCATCCTTTGATCACAGCGATCGGTCTGAGCTTGATGGCCTTTTTACTGATGCCGGCGTCGTGGCATGTGTTCACCACGTCTGTGACGTTCTTGTAGGATTCAGGAGCCTGATGTGTTAAAAACATGCATATTGATGAAACACTGTTTAATGGCTGTTCTACTTGGTAGGTTCTTCAATATTGATACAATGCATTTTATTATAAAATTTAATAAAAAAAAATTATGGAACAAGGTAAAATATATATTTAAAACAAATATGAATTTGCAGCTTAAATATATTAACAAAATAATTCAATGCACTTTATTGTAGGATGATTATTCAAAAACTGTATTCTTAAAATATGAAAATTGTTTCTGCATTTTTGATACAATGTAACAATTCCTTTTCCAATTGTAAAGATAAAATATTGATTCAATGCATTTTATTAAATATTAGGTTATTGAAGGATGATCAAGATGGAATAAATTTATTAGCAGCTTCAATATAATAGCAAAATATATTAAAATAATTCAATGCATTTTATTAGGCATTAAAGAATGATTATTTAACAAGGTAAAATTTAGAAATGTATATAATACTAGAATTGATAAGCAGATTAAATGCACTTTATTGCAGGATAATTATTCAAAAACTTAAAATATTAAAATTGTTTCTGGATTTTTGGTGCTTAACTGGAATTTGAGTCATGATTAAAAAAAACTATTGTAAAGATATAAAATCGAAATATTGATTCAATACATTTTAGTATTTTTTTTTAAGAATGATTTAATATCATAAAATATAGAAATGTTTTAAATATATATATTAGAATAAATTGATTTGCAGTTTAAATAGCATAAAATCATTCTATGCATTTTATTGTAGGATGATGATTCAAAAATATTTTTATGTATTTAATATACATTATAATTTGTTTTTTTGGGATGCACAAAGGAAATGGTTCTTTTGTTTGAGACCGAATGAAGAACGCTCACCTCCTCCATCACCAGCTTTGGTGACGCCACTCTGATGGCGATTCCCAAGTCTGCCAGTTTATCCAGAACATCCTGGAAGTCCAGATTGCGTCTGGATTTGGCTCTGGACAGAGCTCGGCCCTGCAGGGTTCACAAACACGCGTCAGACGGTGAGCACAGACACGATCACAGCAGCATATCTGATCACATGACTCACCGCTCCGTGACACGTGGTGCCGAACGTCTCCGTCATGCCCTGCTCGGTGCCCGTCAGCACGTAGCTGCAGGTGCCCATGGTTCCTCCGATCAGAACCGGCTGGCCCGTCAGCTGGATTTTTGCCATAAAAGAAAAATGTATCATTTTGACCCATGCAATGTATTTTTGGCTATTGTTATAAATATACCCCAGCGACTCGTGACTGGTTTTATGCTCGAGTCACAAAATGCAAAGCTTAGAATCAACTGCCACTTCATGTAATAATTATATTATATGAATTACAAGCAATTATAATTAACAATATAAACAAGGAGCTGCAATTTTGTCTCTTAATTATTCCTTGAATCTTACCCAGGAGGTCCAAAGCCCTGCAGAGATGATTTTCTAATGATCCTGAAGACACTGATTAACATGTCAGGTGTGTCTGATTAGGGTTAGAGCTAAACTCTGCAGGATCCCTGAGATAGCCGCTCCAAACCAAAAACTAACCATGAACTTACCTGGGTAAAAAAAACCATTGGAGCAGGAGTGAAAGTAAACAGAGTTGGGTATGATTTGTATAAAGTCACCTGATAGTCGACAGGTATGAGCGGATGGTGAGGCGGGAACGCTCGGGTCGACCCCTTCCTGTGCACGAGAAGCGTCTTCTGTTTGCCCTCCACCATGTGCTCCTCCACTTTGGCGATGTTATGCGAGACGTCGTAGATGACGTGCATGTCCAGATCGTCTGGGGTGGTGTTGAAGACTTTGGAGAAGGCCTGCGGTGAAGGTCAGTACAAACAGGTTCAGTAGGTTTAAAGGAGTTTCAGG
The DNA here is from genome assembly GCA_032361145.1 of Enteromius fasciolatus. Taxonomy (NCBI): domain Eukaryota; kingdom Metazoa; phylum Chordata; class Actinopteri; order Cypriniformes; family Cyprinidae; genus Enteromius; species Enteromius fasciolatus. The sequence continues at coordinate 733,507 of JAUMHR010000047.1, forward strand.
TATGCACATGTTGCACATGCTTCAAACACCCAGGGCTGCTTGACTGTATATGTGTGTAGTGTGTGCACACGAAGCTGAGTGAACACAGCAGGAAGTGTAAGTGAGAGTGTGAGAAGTGACCTGGCGAGTGAGGAAGGTCATGGAGGAGCGGTTGACCCAGGCGTAGTTGCCGGCGGCAGCCATGCCCTTCAGATAGTCCTGACCCTCAGAAGACGTGATGCGAGCGCAGGCCAGCTGACGGTCATTCACCGTAATCTTGTCCCGCTTCATCGCCTTCTCCATCGCTACCAAAGCATCTGAACACCAGAGAGATGTCAAGCTGGGCTAGTTATCGGTGAACCATATAAATATTGAAATAATGCAATTAAAATAATAAAGACTGATCATTTTTATAACTATTTACATATTTTACTAAGAAAATAAACAAGATGAAAAAAAAAGGAAAAAAAAGTTACTGAAATAAAATGGAATTTTTGGAAAAATGTATTTAACTTTGAAAAAAAAATAGATTAAAAAGGAACTAAAAATTACAAAAAGCAAAAACTTTAAACTTTACTAATCAACAAATTATTAAAAAAAAGTTGACTTAAATCAACTGAAATCTATAAAAATATATAGTTCATATAGATTCATGAAATGTATTTAAGGAAAAATACAAATACATTTTATATTTCTATATTTAGATAGTATATAAAATCTATTTTGAAATTGTATTTTTTTAATACATATGTTTTGTTTATTGGTTTAAACAAACTACTAAATACAAAATAATAAAACAAATAAATATAATATTTTAAAATACATATTTTCAATTTATATATGTGTATTTAATCATTATTTTGTTTATTAGTTTGTTTACTAGAAATACAAAAAAATATATATATATTTTTTTTTTTTTTTTTTTTTTTTGAAATAATATTTCGATTGCGATTTTATTTGCGA
>JAUMHR010000047.1:760696-778074 GCA_032361145.1 Enteromius fasciolatus
AGTTCGTAAAATTATTACATTTACATAAACCAATAGTTTTTCAATCAAAACACTTGTGACCATTACCCATCTCAAATCTCAGGGAGACGTATATTAAAATATATAACATTAAAGAGCTTCAGCTGACAAAAAAAGCATTATTCAAGTGATAATTCAAATAATCATAGATTTTCATCAGGAAGTGATTAGATGCGCTTCATAAAGTGAAATGACGTCTGTTAATATATGTATTAGGCAGAGTTAATAAATTATGAATGGTTTACTGCCACTTTGTGAATGTTTAATCTAAAGGAACTAGTCGGAGTATTTTAAAGCAATAGAAAGCATTTAATTTTTAATAGTGATTTAAAGATAATCAGTAATACCTAGCACTGATTTCAATCAATCTTATGTATATATACACACACAATATGGGCATTACCTTAAGATTTCCAGAAGGTCGGAGCAGGGATCATCGGAGTGACAGCAGCGAGACTTAACACTCACTCATCTTGTTTGGTCTCAGCTGAAATGTTTTTTTTTGTCTGTTTAGAAGTTATAAATCAAAACAATCAAATCTTTAAAGAACCCAAGCTGTCCTTATATCTCTGAAAACACACTTTCATTTGTGCAAGCTTTCTTTGTAAACACTCAGCCTGGTGGCAGCCATCTTTAATAGGCACGTGGTTCCAGAACTGAGCCAATCACTTGAGTCTTAATTGTCGCGTGACTGATGACTCCTCCCCCTGACGCTTCAGAGTGCGAGTCGCCGCAGTTATGCTTCTAATTCATATAGTTTTGCTACATTTAATAACGCAAAAAGCTAATTTCAAAAGCCAGTTAACTAATTACCAAATTAACTTTTTTGATTTTTACTGTTTGTTTTTTATTTTACCATTTTATTTTGACTTTATTTTTAGTTTTCTAATTATTATTTTTTTTTTGTTTGCTAATTATTTTTTACTGTTTTATTTTTACTTTTGGGATTTTTACTGTTCTAAATTACTTTTACATTTTTTTTTTATTATTTTTACAATTTACATTTTGTTTTTTGTGCTGTCAAACAATTAATTGCAACCAAAGTAAGCATAATATGGGTGTACTGTGTGTGTGTATATATTTTTTACATTTATGAGATATACATGTAAATATTTTTATATATACATAAACACACATTCACGTAAACAAAAACTTTTATTTTGGATGCAATTAATCATGTGACACTACTTTGTTTTTTACTTTCATGTTTCCTACATTTTTATGTTTACGTGTCTTCTGCTCTTTTGTGTCTTGTGTGTTATATCTGAAGAACCCAGACTGTATGCAAGAAATACCTCAAGGGTCTTCCTGGAGTAATATAATGATAATGTATTTTTATTCTCTGGATGTAGAATTGTGGGTTTGGACGGCGGTTGTTAGGCGGAGATCTTTCTCTTCTTTCTATCCCAGCATGCCACAGCCTTCAAACACGCAGAAGGTCTTGTAAATGTATGTTTAGTTCCTCCCACACTAAACCACAGCCATCCCAATCTAAATCTGGAGCAGGACTGAAATCACCACCAGTCACACCGATGCTGTTGTTTTGTAACTGTAGTGTGTTTTCCAGCGTGAATGAGTTAATGTATGCGTGTTTGATTTTTTTTTTTTTTTTTGCGACTCCGGTTTTTTGCTTTCATTGAAGCAGTTATTGAAGGACACAGAATGCATGATTGTGAACATGTGACTATATAAACACACACATGAAACAAAACAACTATTTCCACCTCTTTGTAAACGTAGATTTTCTTGCATTGGTGAAGATCTTTAATTTCCAGTGATTGTTTTGTGAATAAACTGAGTGAAACTCATCACGGTGTTCAGTGTGTTGCTGTTTGGAGACGCAAAACTTCACAAACGTGCACCAAGCTTTGACAGCGACATTTAATCAATCAAGTCAATAAAAATCCCAGCACAATACAGCAAGAGAGAAGAACTGAATCAAGGTGGACCTCACAAAATCTACGCATTAAGAATTTGAGAAAGAAAAGACGTTTTTTGCACTGAAAAATATTTTTAAATGACAATTAAATCCCTATTGTTGAATTACAGGAAGTACATCATGTTGTCAACCTGAATTTAATCATTTTGTGTTTTTCTGAGGAACAGTTCACCCATCATTTAACTCACCCTCAAGTAGTTCCAAAGCTGTATGAATGTCTTGGTTCTGCTGAACCGTTTTGCTCACCACTGACTTCAATAGTAAAAAAAAAATACAATGGAAGTCAATGGTGACTAAATCAGCCTCGTCACAAACCTTCTCCAAAATTCAACAGAACTAAGAAATTCATACAGGCTTGGAAGTACTCCAGGCTGAATAAATGATGGCAGGATTTCAGTTTCGGGTGAACTATTCCTTCAAGAATGTGTCTGAACAGAATGAGCTGCATATTTAGTACTAAAACATCCTCCGTTGGTGATAGAAGTAGTTCCTCCTCAGATCTGTGAGTGTAAAGATGCCCGTCTCGCTCAGATCTTACCTGCTCCGCCCACAGGCGTCCGGCTGGACTGCATTCTGATCAGCTGCGCTAGTGAGGGCCCTCAGCGGCTGGAAACAAGCTGCTGAGTGTGTTGGAGAGCACAGACACAAACAGAGACGTTCTCACGGTCACAGGAAGTCACTTTACTGCAACAGCGGACAGGTTTACAGCTGCGTTCAGCCCATGCACGTGTCGCTCAGGAGCGGTCGCTGCGGACCGGCTGAGGTTAAAGAGAATAAAGAGCAGGAGAAAGAACAGAACACGTCCCAAAGTTTGTCTGAAGAACAAAAACACTTGAGTTTTCCTCCGTTAGAGTCTCGGTTCGCTCGCTATTGAACTTTCAAACTGCACCTGACACAATAAAACCACCTCCGCATTGTGTGTGTGTCAATGCAGAGACATTTCAGTCTCTCGTGTGTGTGTGTGTGTATGTGTGTGTGTGTGTGCGCACGTTCCCGTCCGTGTCCACCAGCTGATGCGGCTCGTCTGGTTGCCGAGGTGACGCTGCAGTCAGGTGGGTGTCTCCACCCCAGAGCAGCAGCGCTGTCCATCTCTCCGTGTCTCTCTTTGCTGTCTTTGACTCATCGTTTGCTCGGTTGACATCATCAGCGTCTCCTGCAGTGCACAGGATCAAAGGTCAGGGGTCAGTGAGTTGCCTATCTAGGCTGCACAATTCAGAGAAAAATGTAACAGTGATTTTATTATTTACTCATTTTTAGTGCTGTCAAACAATTAATTCAAAATAAAAGTTTTTGTTTACATAATGTGTGTGTGTGTAATGTGTATAATTATGTGTGTATATACATATATATAACATCCTCCGTAATAATACATTTAATAATAAATTTTAATCTATACATGTAAATATTTTCTATATGCATTTTCTATATGTATATATATATACACACACACATACAGTATATATATATATATATATACATATACTGTATGTGTGTGAATTTATATATGCATAATAAACACACAGCACACACACATATATTATGTAAATAAAACCTTTTTCTTTTGATGTGATTAATCGCAATTAATTGTTTGACAGCACTACTAATTTTACTGTTTTTATAGATCAAACTTGCAAGAACAATTTTTATATTTTCAAATAAAGCTCCATATAATGTTAATTAATATTGCTGTAAAATAATAGTAGTAATAAATAGAATTATAAAATGAAAGTTAAGTATTCATTTTTAGAATAATAAAATATAATAAAATAATAAATACATAATAAAATAATAATAATAAATTTATAATAAAATAGAAATAATAAATAAAATTAAAATGTAATTTATAATAATAATGGTGTATCTATATGTGTGTGTATATTATACACACACACACACACACACTACTACTGCAGCTAAAAATATTAAAATAAGATATTATTACTGTTTATTTTACTGTAAAATACCAAAGCCTTTGGAATAATTGCACATATCTTGATTCAGAACGTAATGTATTGTAAATGTATTATTATTAATTCATATAAATTAATTTTAACAGCGGATCCCTAGTTGTGGGGTTTTGCCGGGGCATTACTTTGCAGCTGACATATGTTATGATGAGCAAATGAAATCCATTTAGAAAGTTGGACTTTGAATTTGAAAGAAAGTTTTCATATTGTATTGTTATAATATAGGGTTTTGTTCATTTCTGTGGTCATGACACAGATGGATGAGCTCCTGCATGAGTGTGTTTCCTCTGACCTGCCACCGGTCTTGAAGATGAGGTCAGCGTTGGGCGCTCCTTTGGGGTGCTGGTATCGTGGGCGGCGCTCTCGGTTGGTGTTTGCTGGAGCGGGTCTCTGAGCGAGAGACTGCATCATCTCTGAAACACACACACACACACATCAGCAGCTGTGACACACACTACAGCGCTTTCCTCCTGTCCTTCACCTCACAACACTCTACTGCGGTCAAAACACTAATGTGTACTCTGTATATTTATTATGTATATTTAAACACACATGCATGTACATATTTTGAAAATATTTACTTTTCTATATTAATATATTAAATATATAAACATTTTTATAAAATATGTGACCCTGGACAACAAAACCAGTCATAAAGGGTACATTTTTTGAAGCTGAATAAATATAAATAATCTTTCCACTGATGTCTGGTTTGTTGGGATACGACAATATCTGTCTGAGGGAGCAAACACATATAAATCACATTCAGAGTTGTCCAAATAAAGATCTTCGTGATGGATATTACTCATCAAAAATAAAGTTGAGAAATATTTACGGTAGAAAATTCACAAAATATTATTTTTACTTATTATCTTACTATAAATATACCTGTGCTCTTATGACTGCTCTTATGCTCCGGAGTCACACATGCACCTGTCTGTGTGTTGTGTCTTTATACACACATATTTTATGTAAACAAAACTTTATTTTGGATGCAATTAATCAAGAGTTGTGAGACGTGGTGAGAACAGCAGTGTAGTTCAGGGTGGTTAGCTCACCCTGATAGTCTTCCTGCTCCTGTCGCTCATTGATGTCCAGCGTCAGCTTCTTCATGCGCATGCGCTCTTCCTGCTCCGCCTGCTGCTGGTTGAAGTGATTCGCCGCCAGATGAGACGACAGCGGCACGTTCAGGATCTTAAACTACACACACACACACACACACACAAACACACACACCACACAGTGTCAACTATCAGAACACATTACAACAAGCAAACAACAAAAATATCACTTTTCATTCTGTGTTTAAATCATTTCATTATAATTTATTTTAAATGTTCATTTAATATTTTATTCATAAAGACTGTATTTCTGTAGATAAACTGATATATTAAACTAAAAAAGTATTTGAAAAAGTATTTTAATTATCAATTACTTTTAATAATCATAATTTTGTCACCTTTTTTATGATATTTTATTTTATTGTATTTTTTTGCTAAAATTTATATTTGAAATTTGATTTGATTTATATTTATTTAAGACATTAATTAAGCTATAAGGACGTATGTGATACAAAAAATATATATATATATACAAATATCACAACCAAATTATTTAGTTTGAATTTACATTTAAATTAGGTTAATTAATTAAAATATTGTACTTGGCTCTAAGAAAGTATTAAAAAGTAGGAATTAAAGGCAATGTTTGTAATACTTTCTCATAGCTTAATTCCTTGTTTAAATTCTGTTTATTATTTATTAATTTTAGACATTAAAACATTATTAAAAATTAATGGCAGAATTTTTGGGTGAACTATCCCTTTAAATTATTTTTAAAGATCACATAAAAAAAGATGACAGAAGTAGTCTGCACCTAAACTAACTGAATTTATTTGACATACTAACTGTAGAGATGAATACTTCTTATTCTGGAACCTTTCAGCACAATTTCTCATTGCTCACACAGATATATGTTAAAACCCCTTTGGCGGCACAAACGTAGAGAGACAAAGAGAAAACAAGTTTCAGAATGTCAAGAATGAAAGTCAAGCTTCCGAAAGACTGTGAAGGGTTAAACTGTGTCACTGAGACACCAGCAGAATGAAAACAAAGATGCTGTGTGTGTGTGTGTGTGTAGTTTACACTCCTAAAGCCACATCCTGAACACACCCTACAAACCTGAACCATTCCAACACACACACACACGCCGTACCTGCTGCTTGTTGCCCTTGCGCGTGAGCATGACGAACTGCATGGTTTCGCTGATGTCTGCTTCTGTGTCTGCGGTGCAGGACGGGGCCGGGCTCTTCTTCAGCTGACTCTTTAACTGAAGAGGAATGGCCACATCCAGCTGATGGACCTTCACTGCCTCTCCACTGCGCTGCTGCTCACACAAACATTTACACAGCTCACATTTAAAGATATTTGAGGATAAACTGAGATATGAAACTGGAATATATAGTGCAATATAAAATATATATATACACAATAATATATAGTGCATATACTACATATCATTCTTTACATTTTAATACAATTTATTTAAAATTTTATTTGCAATGAATAACATTTTTAATTAAATTTATTTAATTCTTAAAGATCATGAATGTCATTCCTGTGTTATTTATTTTTTATTTATATTTATAAATTTACTTTGCACTAATTAATATAAAAATTACATTTATTTTATTTTACTAAAACTATTAAATAATTTAAACAAGGAATTGAATACGCTTTATAATTTAGTAATTTTTTTAAATACTTAACGGAATTTTATCCTAAAATACTTTTAAAAATATATTATAATTAATACATTATTGGAATTATTAATAAAATGTAATTGTTAAGAATACAGATTAATTGTTTAAAAACAGTACATTTCAGAAATAATTGTAAAAAAACTGGTAAGACAAAATTTTAGAAAAACTGAAATCATATTTCCTTATAAAACGATAATCTTTGTTTAGTTTTGGAAATTCAAAAACATTTTAATTTGCAACATTGTCCCTAAATTGTTATTGAACTTCTTGCATAATTTCTCACTGAAAGCTATTTGCTAAAAACGTGAAGCACCTAAAAAGCCGGTCCTTTTTTATTCCTCCTCGTGTATTTTTTGTGGTTTTTAGTAGAATATCTTGAAGCAGCTCTTCTTCATATAAAGTGGTCATAGAGACCAACCAATAATACACTGTTGAAGTAATATAAAAACAGAGCGCACCTTTTCTTTTAACTGCTTATTGAGGGTAGTTTTCTAAAGTGAAAGCATACTTCCAGCACTAGCACACAGAGAGGGGAGGATTGGATGCTAAAACACAATGTTTGTGCACCTGCAGGTTTTCCAGCATCATCTTGTCCAGGGCCTGGATGAAGTCTTCGTCTTCGGCACACGCCACGTGTTTGAGTCCTCCGCCGCGGATAGTGACCTCCTGAACATAAACATCAGCGTTAGCTCGGAGCTCACAGACACACCACCTCAGCCTGACTCCACACTCACGTTATTCTCTTCATCCGTTTCGTTCTCCTTGTTCGAGTCGGTCAGATAGTCTGTGTTCTCCTCTTCCTCCTCATGCTCCTCTTCCTCATTGTCTGAGCCCTCCTGAACATGAGTGCGACAAAACACACGGTAGATCTGATCAAATAATGCATAAACATTTGTCTCCAAGAATAAGTAAAATAACATCTTTTTTTTAAGCACATTTATCGTAAGGCAACAGGAAAAGGTTGTATGTTTAAAATACATGTATTAAATGTGTTTGCAATTTATTTATAAATAAACATAAGCACTTATATTATTTTTATATTTAATTATTACATTTATTTAAAAGGTATAACTTTAACTGCAAGAAAATAAATCAAATAAATAAATGTATTTATTTATTTACAGTACATACACAAACACACAGAAAATACAGCCGAATAGAATTTTTAATGTTTATATCTGTGTTTTTTTAATTAATAATATAAAAGTAATATATTTTTATTAAATTAATAGAAATGCATTTGTCTGAGAAACATTAATTGAATGAATAAATATATTTATATATAAATCTTATTTTATATGCAAAATGTTCTCAAATGTATAATTGTATAACAATACAGTGTGTTTGTGTGAGAATGAAAAAATTATTGGCATTTGGTAATTAAATTTATATAATTATAAACAAACTTGTATTATTATAATATAAAATATTACATTATATATATATATATATATAATTTTATGCATAGAATTTTATTCAAATATATATTACATTAAATATAAAATGTTTTATCGTGTTTAATGTAACACACACACGTATATATATTTCTATATATGTAATGTGTGTATATAAGTGTATAAATAAAATAGTGTTATTTTCCTCATTTGCAAATAAAATAAAATTTAACTTTGTAGTGATTCACGTGTTTTTCTTCATCTCAGTGCATCATCATTAAACTATGAACCAGAGTAAGCTATACTGTATGACAGAGGAGGCGGGGTTTACAGCTGTCAATCACGCGCCTGAAAAACATTCACCTCCTCCTCTGGTTCATTCATCTCGCTCTCGTTTCCAGACTGCTCCTCAGTCTCGGCTCCTCCCTCGTCTTCATCATCGTCATCCTCCTCGTCCAGAGTCTCGTTCTCACCCATGGCGCTGGAGGAGCGGCCGTCTTTCTCCAGGCCTGGACACACACACACAGGAATGCTGTTACTGACCCGACCAGACCGCAAGGGACAGAAATAAACCAGCACTACAGAGTGCCTGTGGTTTAAAACCAGCCGGACGACACACACACACACACACACACACACATGACAGCATTCCTGAAGAGCCATTCTGGGTCTGAGCTGCTTTAATACTGATACTCTTACACTCGCTGCAGGAATGCACATCACGCGTGAAGCGTCAGAGACCGAACGCATAAAACAAACCTGTGTGTGTCTGTGTGAGGAATGCTGCTCGACAGGGGGAGCAGAAACAGTGGAAAAACCAGAAGAACGGCTGCACACACACACACACACACACACTAGGGCTGGGTGGTGTGACGGTATGTGGGTGTTTCCTCAAATATGGCCACATTTGGTCCGTCAGCAAAACGCTGTATAAAACACACTAGCTTTCAGTTATTTAATCAGTCTGCTCCACGGTGAATATGTCATCTGAACCGCTTTATAATATCATCATTTGTACTGTTTCATAATATTAGCTTAGCTTGAGCCTTTACTAACTATTTCTGCACTGATTGATTCATTTCAGACAGACATGTTTACCGAGCTTGACGAGGAACTCTCTCTCCAGTTGAGTGACCTGACCACAGGCCTCATCCAGAGACGAGCACAGCTTCATTTTGGGCCGCAGCAGCTCCAGCGTGTCTGTGATCATGTACTCGATGTCGATGGGGAACGGCTGCTCTTTAGTCCACACATCCAGACTCTTCTTCCACCAGATGTACCTCTGAAACACACACAAACAATAAGCACAAACATCAAGCCTTTATTTGATCAAAATAAATTACACTGAAAACTAAGAAATATTATTAATACTTTATTTTATATGAGAATGTGCGTTGAAATGTAATTAATTTAATTCTAATACACGGATTTGCTGCTCGAGAAAGAGATTATTCAGATTAGTATCTATGTTGAAAATAATTATACGCATTAAAATAAAATGCATCATGGTTTTCACAAAAATATGAAGCAGCAAAAACTTTGAAAACTGAACCATTGTGAATAACTGAGCACCAAATCATACATGATTAACAATGATGCATTTGTGTAATTAAGAGGAAAAAATACAAGTAAGTGCTTAATTGTCATAATAATAATGCCACAATGCAAAAATGTACCTAAGAATAGTCTTCATTCACATTATGCAAATGCAATCTGTATTATTTTAATTTGTATAATTCTTTTTGGGAGGCAAGTTATGATAAAGACATTGCTTTTTCATAGGAATGAAGGATAATATCTACACAGTTATTAAAAATTTAATTCAGATCGAAGAAAAGTAATTTGCTGCCAGTGTATTATTTCTTAAAATATGAAAACTGTATACAATCTACTAATATATTATATAATACTCCATAATAATTTTTATCTATTTTCTAAAGTATTTTTATTATAGATGTTTTTTTATTTACAATATTACTGGTGGAATTTAATTATCACATTATGAACTATCATCTATGTGTTCAGATTGATGTAAACATTCATGACTTTATCCTACGGACAGCCCAGGTTTCAGCACCATCACACGCTCACCTGGAAGTAAATGAGGAAGCAGTCGAGCTTCTTCTTGCTGGAGCCGCGGTCGAAGTACTGGCCGCAGGTGTCCAGCAGGGTGCAGACCAGACGGATGCGGAACAGGTGCTCAGGAGGGTCCAGCGGGCTGGGAGAGCCGTCTGTGTTCACGCCGAACGAGGTGAAGGAGAAGAGCGTGCGGAAGATGACCGCTGACTCCACCATACGGTAGTTATACAGCTCGCCCAGGAACTTAGCGCTGCTGATCCGCCGCTGGTTAAACTTGGGCTGGTTCACCTGAGAACCAAACACACGTCAGCATCTAAAACGGCTACAAATCTCCAACTCAAGCACTAGATTCCGAACCATACGATGATGTTGACATTATTGAAGATTTTGCTTTCCTATTATTATAAGTGCACAGACAAACACAATTAAACGCCCCTATTTTTAACCTCACATAACTAGTTAGTATAATTAGAAGTTACTATATTAGTAATAAACAGATCCAAATAATCCTGATTAATCAATGCATCAGAGATATTTTCAATCATTGAGCAGCAAATCAGTGTATTAGAATGATTTCTGAAGGACGCACACACACACACACACACACACACACACCTCCATGCCGAGGCGGATGTCCTCCAGCACGCCGTCCACCACATGAATGCCCACGTCCTCCTGATATGCCACCAGACCGGCCAGCAGGTTGGCCACACAGTGGATGCTGTTGTATTTGACGTTCCAGATGTTGATCATGCAGCAGATCAGGTAACTCTTCGCATCAGGGTCGTGCCACGGCAGCTTCCTCATCTGCCTCAACACCTACAGACAACAGAACTCATCTCACACACAAGTCCAGGATACACGCAGGACACAGCGCTGGTCAAACCATTAACCGCATCCATTTTTGTTCACATAATATATGTGTGTAACAATGCATGTATATATTTAAGAAAAATTAAAACTTTTATACATTAAACAAAACATTTAGATGTAATATACAATATAAGAATATAAATATAGAAATGTGTATACATGTAAACATTTCACATGAAAACAAATATACATAAACGGAATTTTTGATTGTAATTATACTTTACTGTACACACACACACACACACACACACACAATAACTGCATAATATATTTTACTTATTCTATTAGATACATATTTATATATGTAACAATATATACTTTTATAATAAAGTATAACAAAATGTATATTTTAATATTTTTTTTACAATAGATTCATGTTTTTAAAGTATTTAAAACATTTTAATAATATTAGTTATTGCAGCAATCTATTGTAATATAATTTTAAATTTATATGTAAAATGACTATTATAACTAAAATGTTTATAATTGTTATAACTGTTTATAATTTTATATATATTATCAATATAATTAATATACATTATATTATCAATTTAATTTATATATATTATAAATATATGTTTTGTTTTGTTTTTTTTAACCTGTGCTGAACTGAAGTGTTTGACAGCCACAGTTATTATTAGTGGTTGCTTTCTGTAAATATAACTCTAAAGCTTTTAACAAGCTTTATTTTCAAGCTACATCAAGCGACAAAACTGACACCAAATTTGCCTTCTTTTGGCCACAGATATTTAGCCTGATGTGGGTCCCCGAGTTCCCCTCATACCTTCTCAGTGGTGACCTTGGACAGGTCTTTGTAGAGGAGTTTGCGGATGTACTCCTGCAGCGGAGGCCTCTTCCTGCGCACCGTCTTTTCCATTGGTGGAGGGTTGCAGTAGTAATACGCGTTCTCCACCATCGTCACGTAACGCACATCAAGATGCTGAGCCTGCTTCTTACGCATCATTTGCTCCTGTGAACACACACATGATTAGCCGGACTCTTGAGGCCTGAAGAGGGCAGATACATGGGTGTATGAGTGTGTGTGTGTGTGTGAAGACGGACCAGTAAGACGCTCGTGCGCAGGTGAGAGTCCGGTGAGCGGAAGAGAAAGCGCCCACACGTCTCCAGCAGCGTGCAGGCCATCTCGATGTGATGGTGAGAGAAATCAGACAGCAGCATCTGCACACACACACACAGAGAGAGAGGGTTAGAGATGCTGGAATAAATTATTGTATTAAACATTTTTTATATTTACAGTACATTTTCATGTTTAGTAAAAAAAAATAATATATATATATATATATATATATATTATATATATACACACAAACTAATTTTATTCTTTTTTACAAATATTTTTGGTATATTTTATTTCATTTGTATTTGTAATTTTTGTATAATTGAAATATTATTCTAAGTTTTGGTAATTATTATTTTTATTTTTTGTAATTTCAGTTTTGAATTCAGTTTTAGTTCATTATTTTAGTACTTCATCTTTTAGTATCATTTTATCTTTTGGTATCATTGAGATACTGATATATTTGTTAATATTTTAAATATATTTTCATATTTTCTCTTTGCATCTTTATTTTAGTTTTTTTTAAATAATTTTTATTTGTTTTTTAACTATTTTTAATAGTTATTAAAAGAGAAATAGTTGCAATGTATTGAACCCTCTCTTAATTTACAGTAGATATGTAATAAAAACTACTCAAATTAACAGAGCCTTCTATCGTTCCATTTATTATTTTAGTATGGACTTCATAGTGAAGCACTGGTGCTGACATCCCTAGTTAGTACACACTGTAGGTGTCATCAGCTCACCTTGAGGCAGTGCAGTGTGTCTGTTTTGGAAAACATCTTGAACTTGGCCAGCTCCCCGATGAACCTCACCGTCTTATTCTTGGTCTCAATGTTGATTTGGTCCTTCTTTCTGATCTGTAACACACACTCTCTCTCTCACTTTCTTGTGATATTTGTGTGAAACATGTTTCTGGTGACTTTTAGACCAAGACAACATTTTAGAGCATCCCGATTCTAAAATACCTTATTTGGAAGCCTTTAGCTATCAAAACACACTCACATGAAATCTGAAATCTCCTTTAAGCATTGAGCAAAGGTCTTCAGCCACGTCAGACATACACGGGTGCAGAGTGGCCACCAGACGAGCGTAGAACGGCAACAGATCCAGCCTGACACACACACACAGAGGTGAGATTATTAACGCAGAAGTGTTTTCTTATTGTGTCAATTTGTTGGGCAGTCGTGCAGTACATTTCACTTCATGTCGTACAGTGTATGTATGTGAACGTGACAAATAAAATTAGATTTGATTTGATCTGAATCAACGCCTGATGAGATCAAATGACTGGAGTGCTGGCTCCATCTAGTGTTCACATCTACAGATGCACACACGCACCTTTGTCTGGGCACCGTGAAAAGAGCTCGAACCAGCTTCCTGCGATTAGACTTGGTGTTCATGTTCATACAGAAGTCCATAGCAGCCTATAAACACAAAGGAACACATTTGAGCAAATTTAAATTAAATAAGGTTTATGCTGAAGTACTAAAATTATTTAAACTGTGTGTGTGTGTGTGTGTGCTTTAACTCATTACCTTGTCAATCAGATCTCTGTTGATGCAGTTTGGGAGCTGCTGGATGAAAGCGTCCACGATGAGTTTGAGATGAGAGCCTGTGCTGGCCTCCTCATCCTCCTGCTCTGTACACACACACACACACACACACACAACATAATTCAAACACTGACATAATATACAGAATTTAAAAAAAAGCAAAATACAGATAGAACTGGGCCGCTGTAAAGAAGCTCCCTCTGGAGGTTTAGGAGGTGTATTGATCAGTGTGTTTTATTTACCTTGCTCATCCAGTAACTTTTTGGCCAGTTCTTCACTTTCATTCTCCTCGGCTGTGTCCACATCTATCGGGTCATCGGTGATGTCCAGCGCTTCTAACTCCATCTCCAGCTCCTCAGTGCTGTTTCCCTCTCGTCCTTCTGCACACAAACAACACACTCCACATAAAGTGCCACATACTTATATAAACAAACTACTAAAACTGATGAAAACACACCCCAAAAAAACTAAAAATGCTAATTTTACTAGAATGAAAGCAAAAAGTAAAAAAAAAAACACTAATTATGAATAAAAACTGATTTATAGTATTATTAAAAATTATAAATGATATTAAAATAACATAAATGCTAAATATGGGGGAAAGCAATAGAGATTTTTTATCTATTAATAAGTAAATGACTAACAATTACTAAAACAATGTTGTCAAACGATTAATGGCATCCAGAATAAAAGTCTGTGTACATAATATATGAGTGTGTACTGTGTATGTTTCATTTCAATTCTGTTTAAAAATAAAGGCTAGTTGTGAATATTAATAAATACTATGGCAGTGTATCGGTGAATAATTCAGTACCTTTGCTGGTCTGGATGCTCTTCTCGTTGTCCTTGAAGAGGATGGCAGGTACAAACGCCTTCAGATCCACCAGGTTCTCGTAGAAGTTTCGAGCGTCCTCGTCCTCCCAGATCCCACCTTCCAGATCATACTCTCCCGGTTTCCCCGGCGTGAAGATATCGATGCCCGGGCCGTGTTCTGCCACACAAATCCACAAATCAGCACAAGACAAACCCTCACACAGAGGAAGTGATGTCGACGGACGCACCTTCCTGCACGGTTTTGTCCTGAGGAAGCTCGGGCATGTTCTCATCCAGAAGATCGGCCAGTGTTTGTGTGTTTGCCAGCAGCTTCTGATAAGAGGTGGCGAACTCCTCATAATGCTTATGTCTGTCCTCGCTGAGCTCTCCTTTAGAGTGAAGGATACGCCTGCACAGACACACACAACACTATTACTAACACCCACACAATCAGTCAAAACAAGCTCAAAGCTGAATCTGAATTCTGAATGAATCGGTTGAGCGAATCATTCAATAACCCTTTTATAAAAACAGAAGAGATTTCTGAGCGGATCAGCAGGACTCAACCAATCATTAATATTTATATATATTTATATTATATATTTATATTCATATAATTTATATTTTAAATAAATAGATATCTAGGGATAACATGAAATGGAATATAACAATATAATAATATTACACTTTTATTCATTTTTAATTAATTTTATTTTCATGTTTTCTGCTTTCATTTTAATTTAAAAAGTTTTGTTAATTTATATTTTAATTCCTAATTAAAATTTTGAAGCAATTAAATTTTTCTGTTTTCATTTTTTTATAATTTTCTTAGGTCAATATTATTATTATTTTTTTAACACGTCTACATTTCTAATCTTAATTTCAGTTAAGTAGCTATTTTCGTATATAATCTAAAACAATTTGCTCATAGCTGAAATACTGTTTATTTTTTTAAATATATTTTACAGTCTGATTCTATCCTTACTGATTTCATTAATCAAACGTATGAATCTGACACAAAGGATGCTTAGAGACCAGAAACTTCCAGAAATGATGGCCCCTAGACAGTAGTTTTTCCAGGTGCTGACCTGTTCTGCCTCTCGGTGTTCTGCAGCTCTCGGTGGTCTTTCTTCAGGTGTTTGGTGAGGGAGGTGAAGTACTCTCTCAGCAGGTTCTGGAACGGCTGCTGTTTCTCCGCGTTGATGATCTGACTGGGAGGGAAGGACAAGCCGAACTTCTCCATGGCGTTCTTGACCTTCCTTGGCAACAGCCCTGCGATATCGTCTCCGCAGTGCTTGCAGAAGCTGATGATGACAGACACGTGAGTGTGCGTCTCTCGGTCAGCGCCGATGATGTTCTTCAGCTGCTCGTAGATGAGCGACAGGCCTTCTTTGTCCGTGAACAGCCCCACGATGGTGAGCTCGGCGATGAAGCGCAGGTCGGTACGCAGCTTGCTCACGTTAGGCGCCTTCTCCTCCTTCCTGGCTTCGAAGTGCTTCTTCCAGGCGGCGAGGAGGAGCGGAGCGAAGTCGGCGTAGCGCTGGTGGAAGAGGGAGCAGAGATGCACGGCACAGCCCACGTCTGAGATCTTCAGCTTGGCCTCCACCATGGAGCTCACGGCCTCGCCGATGTACTTGCTGAGGTTGAGCGAGTCGAAGTCCTGCGAGAGCGAGGCGCGCTGCTGCTCCGTGAGCGTGCGGAGCTTCTTGACGAACGCCGTGTTCTTCTTCAGGCTGGAGTCCAGCCGGCTGAAGAAGGCCTCCTCTGGACGAGTCTCCTGGACATGCTGGTTCTTGGCTCGAAGCTCCTTCCGGCCGTGGTGACGCTCCCAGGCCTCCTGCTGGAGCTGCTCAGCCTCCTCCTTCTCCCTGATGACACACAAACAACCAACTGTGATCACAACGCAGCAGAGCGTCATTTTTTTTTCTTCATTTATAACTAAATGAAGATATTGTAATTTTTAAACAGGCTCATTATCCAACTCCTATATACACACTGTACTCTCATTGCAGTGTAATATTTGAAGAACTTTGCTGATGACCATGGCTGCAGCGGGCGCTATGATATTACGCAGCACCTGAAATTGCTGGGGACTATTTTCAAGCACTGTGTAATATCATTGCACCTGCTTTAATGAGAATGCTGTATTAGAATTATGTTTTTCAAGAGCTTGGTTTCTTGTTGCAACAATTTCAACTTTCTGTAGAAAGACTGCATTTTTTATTTATATTTAATCATATTTGATATTTCATAATGGTAAATAGGATTGTTTATAAATATATTGCCCATCCCTCTTACTTGAGCTGTGCAGCCTCTTCCTCTTTCTGTCGTTTGGCTTCCTCTTCCAGGAGCTTCCTCTCCTGCTCCTCCTGCTGTCTCTTCTCCTCCTCCTCCTCTTTCTTCTTCTGCTCCTCCTCTGCCCTCTGCTTCTCCTTCTCCTCCTCTTTCTTCTTTCGCTCCTTCTCCTCCTTCTTCCTCTTGTCCTCCTCAGCCCGTCTCTTCTTTTCGTCCGCCATCTTGCCTCCGTCCTTCTTCCCGCTCATCTTGGTGTCATCTTTGCTCTTGTCTCGGGATGCGGCGGCCTGTCTGTCTGCGTCTCTGTCCTTGTTGCTGAAGGAGCCCGTCTCTCTCTCCTCCATGTTGACGGACTTCTTACGTTCAGCAGGCATGCTGCTACTGCAAAACACATCAATAAAACAAATGAACAAATGATGAAGGGTTGTGTTTTGCATACTGCACTTTACACCTTCTTATTATTATTTTACAATTTGAATTAAATGTTGCATATGTGTATATATATATACTGTATTTCTAAACTAAATTTTACGGTGGCCGAGAGAGCTCAACGCGCTGCATCTTTAAAATAACGCATGCAAACAGAAAAAAACGGCTGCAACTTT
>JAUMHR010000047.1:780395-793956 GCA_032361145.1 Enteromius fasciolatus
TTTTTTCTGTTTGCATGCGTCATTTTTAAAATGCAGTGCGTTGAGCTCTCTCGGCCACCGTAAAATTTGGCATTAAAAATATTATACTACATACAGCATCTTTTAAAAAGATTTTGTACTTGTAATTCAATTTTGCATATGACACTTTTTTATTCAGATTTTACACTTTTTTTGGCATTCAGTTGCACTTTTAATCAAAAAAATTGCATTTAAAAGTATTACTCCATGCATTAAAAAAAACAAACACTTGAAATCAAATTTTGCACATGGCATACTGTTTTTAAAATATTATACTTTTTTAAACAACGTTGCATAAAAAAAAAAAAAACATTGTTAAATATACTGCCCTTTTTTTTTTGTTAAATATCTGTAATAGATATTTTTTAAATATCTGTTTTTTATATTCTGCAGTCAAATTTGAATCAAATTTAGCATTAAACAATGTACTGTATACAGAATGCTTCTTTTTTTAACAAGACTTTCCACTTTTAACCAAATTGTAACTATTTTTCACATCTACACAGTGCACTTTTAACTACTATCAGATCAAATTCACTAATTGTCATTAAAAAATGTCAGCCACTCTGGATAATCTGTACTGCACTACTGCATTATGGGATATCATCCCAGTCTGCTCTGGTTGTATACCCCACATTTTGGCCATGCCGTGGTTATTTCATTTAATGCAGAAAGTCCAGGTCAGGTGGTCTCAGCACAAACACCTGTCAATCACGTTAAGGTGTGTTTAATAGGGTAGTGGTTCTTTAACACTAGATTTGCAGAAACAGAACTGAACTGGTAACGTTAGGCTCAAATAGAAACGCATTCCGGTTCCGGTTCCGTTCGAAACCAAGTCAAACCACGCACAAACACTCTCAAAACACAATCACACACGTATCATACTTTGCATGCCGTTGTATGACCCAATAAAGACTCTCAGTAACAACAACGATAAAAAAACAAGGAAAAAACACATCGACCAAATAAAAACAATCAGCAACATCTGCATTAACAAAACCCGGCTAAATAAACCATATAAACTCTGTCTGCCACGGTCACCTCAATAGAATGTAACTTTTTAATACGCGGTTCATATATCAGAGAAAAACAAGCATGTTAATGAAGCGATTTGGTGTTTTAACTGAGTGTTTTGAATTAGCATTAGCCGTTAGCTGTTTGAGGCCGCTCGTACGTCAAATATCAACACGTTTATGCCGCAAACAGGTGGGAATGATAGAAACAACGAGATTTTCTATCGGTCATATGAACACTGCTGTGTTTTGAATGAAATGTATATCTTACCTCATGTGCTTGTGTTAATATTCATAAGTTTAGTCTGTAAATGACGGCGCTTGATAGTTTTCAATATTAGGACCCCTGAATTTGGCTTCCCCAAACGTGCCTGATCAAAACAAATATTTTTTACTTCAAAAATACGCGAAGATAAAACCGATAAAATTCCAGACCTTGATAAATACATATAACATGTACATATACCCTAACCCTAAAATAAATACACGTCACACCTAAAATGTTTAGCTTAAACCCGTGCTTGTATGCAAGTTCATATTATATGCATATTTCATGTTTCTGTAACCCTTCAGACGGTATCATCAATGAACTATATGTACGTATATTGCATTCATTTATATTATTACAACAATTTCAACTTTGAGATTCGTTTAGTGTCTTTTTTTATTTAGGTTAATATCTAGGTAGCTAGCTTGCTAGCTATCAATATAATCATGAACCACCGGAAAGATACACCTTTATTGTATTTATTTCGCAGAAACAAATATTTTTTTTCTTAAAAAAAAACATACAATCGTACATATTCATTGTTCATTCATTGTAAAAACTAATTTTTACATCAGAAAGTGTTATAAACCTGAGAAATATATGCGAAGAAAGTTTTTATTATAATGCAATAAAACTATTATATTCGTGGCCTGCAGGTGGCGATATTGACACGTGACAAACACACAGACACATTTGGAAGAATTCATGAGTCTGGATCCACTGGGTTTTGATCATTTGTTCATCATCATCATCATCTCTGTCTCATAAGTGTGTCTTAACGCTTTTGCTCAGGTGGCAGATGCTGAAACATTGCCTGAGGTGTTCAATAAAACACAGGTGAAATGAAAACCCCAGTCCTTTTTTGTCTCGTGTAGATGGGCTTGTTTAATGCAGTGAAGACGCTGTGAAGTTTTAGCTTTAATATCAGTCACATTCTCTGCAGTGTGAACACAGATCTCAGGCGAGCGGAGAGCAGGTTTTGATGTGCCACCGGGAATATTTCCAGGTGAAATGACAGGGAAACACGGTCAAGGACGTGATAATGATTCTATTAGGAGATGCATTATCTGAGGAAAAAAGACAAGCCTGGCAAGGACACCAGAGCTCATTCTGCAGAATAATGTGCCATCAACTGCCCCGACAACACGTTTATGCAAAGACTGTGATCTGTCATTGTGAAGGTGAACTTATGCAAACACAGTTCTTAAGATGCACCTCATATTCATCTGACCACGCTGTAATGAGAGAAGTCCAGTGCCATGCTGTGTGCTTCTCAACCGGGTTTGCTTCGGGAACCAGATTTTACACTTCAGAGTGAAGGATGTTTTTACAGTGATGCCATAGAAAACAATCTTTGGTCCCCTTAAGAGCTTTTCAGAGATCAGTTCTTATAAAAAGAAACATGTCTTCTTAGGCTTACGATAGGTATTCTTAGGTATTTATTTGAACTTTTAAAAAGGTATCACCTTTAGGGATTGGACGTTATCGCAAAAACAAATTATCCTTATTTTCAAGACTTACATGTCTTACTATCAGCCATTTTGGTTGTTTGTTTGTTCTACTCTATAAATTAAAAGGTTTTTTATATGCATATTCACTTTTTATATATACGAGAAGCATAGAGGCTGACACCTGAACATATTCATAATAGGCTATGTTATATTGTTTAACTAGTGACAGACTGCATTTGAAAACCTTTATGTGAATGTAGAAATACATGTTTAAATTATTGTGACTTGAATATGGCAGCATAACATTGTAATCTACAATATTTCTATGAATAAATCTCTGAGTGACCCTCCCCTCTCCTATCAGCCAATCATAGTTATTAAGCACGTTGACATCATCCATAACCCTGCCCTACTCTTAACTTAAGACTTCTCTCTGTTCCTTAGTAGCTTTGTGAATGCATTAAGAGAAAACTCTTAGCTAAACTCTTTTACTGCTATTTAGGAGAACTATTAGTGGTAAGATAAAATGTTTTGTGAATACACTTTGAATGAATGACCGGAGGAAGGTTTGTTCGCGGTTTAACAGTGTTCTGATGTCCTCTGAGTGTGTCTGTGGTCAGTCCTCTGCAGGCCGCAGGTCTTCTTTAACGGCTCTGTAGAGTCTCAGGAGCGCGTCGGCCCATAGCTCCCTCTGGTGGCCGGGGCTGGTGTGTGGCAGTCTCTGAGCGGTGAAGGCCATCGTGAGGATGATGCGCTCGAAGTCGTCCAGCCTCAGCGAGCCCCGGCGCTTCTCCAGCTCAGCACTGAGCCGCCGGATCTCAGAGAGGCTTCTGGGAAGCACGTCCTCGCACAGCACCTCCAGAAGCTCCATCTTCTTCATAGACGCCAGCTCCTGATCCGATATGTGGAGCGTCCCGTCCGCCGCGTCCATGTACCCTCCTGACCACAGCACCTGTCAGAACCAAACCACAGAGGGTATTTTGATTTAGGGTTGCAAATCAAAATATGACTTCCTGAAACAGGTCATCACTTCATAAATGTCCACTGGACTCCAGGACTAAAGGCATGTTTATTATGCATTTTGGGAGACAATATTAGTGAAATATTAGTAGCCTATATTATTATGAGAATCTTGCCAATTATTACACTTTTTTTTCAGCATGCTGTCTCAAAAACACATTAATATGCAAATAATACAAACATTGTGTTTAATTGGAAAACCCGTTTATGGACATTTTTACACACATATTGCATAATGCAAAATCGTATATCAAAGTATACATTTTATAACACAGTTGAGAAACATCTATAAACAAAGCTTAAAATCCAGAAAATTCTGTCTATTCATGTTTTTTTTTCTCTGTAATTTGTAATCCTGATGTTCTCTACAGAGGATATATAGGCTATATAAAAATACAGATTTTTTCCATTTTATTCTTTTGCTCTAAACAATGTAATGACAAGCACTAATTCACAAAGCTTTTTTTCTGGTTCTCAAAGTTGTTTGTCTTTAACAACATTAGCACAAAACTATTAGATCACGTATACATTGATTTTGGAATTTTTTTTTTTCTGAAATGTTTTAGTTGGATGTTCATATGACATTTTATTATTTAAAAAAAAAAAAAAAACTTTTTCTTTTACTCATTCTAGCTGTTTTGTGACGTTGAGAGAACACTCAAAAGTAACACTCCCAAAATATTTGCAAAATTCTAAAGTGAATGTATCATTAAAAAAAAAAAAAAACGTTTCTGGATCATTCACAGAACATTCAGACATAACCTTTTCACAAATTAATGATTTTTAAACATCGTTGATCAATGTTTTGTCTTTATATTGTGTTTAAAGGTTTCAGAACATTCAGAGAACATTCAAAAGTAGCGTTCCCTTTGTGTTTGATACAATAGAATGTTCCCGTAACGTTCACATCAGCAAAAAAATATTCACAGATCTTTAAAAAAGAATGTATTTTGTAGCTGAATGGGAACATCAGCAAAACATTCTCAGAACTAATGTTGTTACCCGGGAAAATAACAGTAGACTATTAGTGTTGCAGTTCAGTTACAGCTACTCAAAGAAATACTCAGCTACAGAATGGGATTGTAAGCCAGAGAACCAAAAACATTAACATTAACAAGTTATAAAAACAGTATTTCTATACGAGAATGTCACTGAATGTTCTAAAAAAACATTAGACCAACATCCAACTAACATTTCAGAAAACATGTCCCATTAAGGATGTATTTGTTTTGAGGTTTGGAGAAGATTATGAATGAGCAGATACAAGAAGAATATCGGTTCATAACTTTGAGAAGATTCCCTGGACATTCTCCAGCTCAGTTTAGTTTATAGTGTCAGTGCAGGTATATTAGCTACTGAATGTTGAGCATCTTTTAAATGAGCTCTGGATCGGCTGAGATTGATTCAGTAAAACAGCTGTTATGATTCTGACGTCTCCTTCAATCTGTCTTCAGCGTGTGATGAGGCTTCAGTTTGTGTCTGATATCATGCAGACTCACACTGCTGGAATATTAATATGTTTTTGTTATGTTCTCGTATTGAATCTAAACGGAGATCTCGTGCGTCTGATGGATCTGACAGCGCAGGAGATTGCAGAGCTCAGCACAACTCAATAACAGAGTAAACTGGAGCGTATGAAGAGCTAATAAGAGCTGAGCTATCGATCGCTTCCTTCATTCAAGCAAAGATGCTGCAGAGATAAACAACACACATCTAAGTTTCAGTGCTCGGGAAACTTCAGCTTCTGATAAAACTCCCGGCGAGAAATAAACTCAGACACAAGTCAGTCTTGATGGAAACCGAGAAGTCTTCTCTGAGCGCAACACTGTCAGAAATAAAGGTAGAAAAGCTGTCACTGAGGCGGTTTGTACCTAAAGTGTTCATTGTAGTACCTTAAAGGTATGTATTACTACTTAAATTGTACGTTTTTGAACCAAATAGGTACAAAAGTGTACCTTTTGAAAAGGTACTGCCCCAGAGACAGCTTTCAGCCTTCTAAAAATCTTTTGATTGCATATATTTCTATCTTGGAGACACTTTGAATATAGTTTGAGACGCTGAGATTTGTAGCAGCGTTATCATAGTATCACTGAGATGCTATTATAGTTTATATTAATGTGTTTAATCAGGTTAAACTAAATTAAAATGAAAAAAATATATATATATATATAGATATATATATTTGGTGATATTTTAGTGTCCCTGAGATGCATGACATTTTTTGCAAATTTTTTTTTTTTCATTTTATTTTCATATTTTTTGCATTTATTTTAATTTTATTTAAGCTTTTAGTAATTGTATTGTGGATTATTTTTTTCCAGTTATTTTAATAGTTTAAATAAAAACTGTAAAAATACTCTTTTTTTGCCTCGGAAACTAGTTGAAATAAAATAAAATGTTTTTTTTATTTCAAGTAACAAATATTTTTTCTTTATATTTATTTTTGTACTTCACTATGAAAATCTATAGTTTGAAATATTTTATTGTATTACATTTAATTTAATTTAAAATAAAATATTTGTATGGGTTTTAGCATGTTTTAGTTCACTATAATAACCCCGATCTCTCAAACTAATGTAAAAAGTCTCACTGAAACATCAAATTCTTCCTCAACAATCGCATCCAATTACTGAAGTATGGGTCACAGATGCTGTTTGATGTTGCCTTAGAATCTCCTGAGGTTTTAATCTCTCTGCAGTCTTAGAGAAAGAGCTGACTTATTAAATACTGTATTTGTGTTAAGACAGAATTGCACACCTCGTACAGAAGGCTGGCTTCCTCCGCTGATGTCTGAAACATGGGGTTGAGCAGCGCTGGAGTCCCTCGCTTCACTCTGAAGGCTGATGGGAACAGAGCTGAGAGACAGAGAGGATCATGGGTAATTCTCACAGCAAGGCAACAAGTGCTGCTGGTGAGCAGTGGTCTCTAAATAACTTCTCAGACTAAAGCAGCTGTTAATGACACACGCAGGTGTTTGCGAGGGTTGTTTAGGTTGGATCAGTTTAATGAAAAAAAAAAACCCGATGAAAGTTACGGTAAAAACAGCAGCTGCGGTCGCCAGAACTCTACCGGTAGCAAAACTTCACGTTATCTTTATAAAATACTCAAAATAATCAGATAAAGGGAAAGATGCACAATGAACTAAACTTCAACACAAGCATCCTTATAACACATGACTCTAATAAAGATTGATTTAACAGCAAAGCATGCAAAACCCTAAGAACTAAGAAGAATAGAAGTAATGAAAAACTATCAAATGTGATTCTTTAACTTCAAAAGTGACATTTAAATTAGGATTTCTGCTTTCCCAGTTAACAAAAGAAACAAAAATAGAAGAACCATTCAGTCAAAGAGCCTTCTCTTATAATCTGAAGAAGCTTTTGTGTCTTCAGATGTTAAAGGTTCTTTATGGAACCATTTAGAAATATGGCGTCGTCATCGTGAAGCACTTTTGCAAAGTCTGCAAAGTCATTGTCTCGTAAGGCAGCAAGTCAGCTGCCAAGGCTTTAGGACACAGCCTATATTTTATTCTACAACAGGCCTATGTTTTTCTGTTCATTTGAATTCTATTATCGTTAAAATTACACTTTTCTTCTCAGAGTTCGTGTTTTGGCACACGTGTTCAGCATCTGCGTCTCTTCTGCGCCTGTCGCTGGAAGATAGTGGACTCACAACGTTTAACATCTGCATTACAGACCAGCAGCAGTCAGTAACGCAGGATGATATCAGTTCAGTACGGATGGGTTATCAGTCACCAAAACAACTAGTTGAGCAATACTGGTGCTTTCGCTCGTTATTATGGTCATCTAAGTGAAGAAGAAACAACAGATGCTTCCACATGTAATCTAACACAGAATTTCATTTAGATAAAAACCTGTTAAAGTCTTACAGGAAGAAACAAAAAAAGACGTAAACGAATATTCCCAGAATTACCTGCGTTGCATTTCAAATTTTGATGTTTTTTTCTTTGAAATAACGGTTTCTTCTTAATTTTTTCTCATCAGTGATGTTTATTAGGGTTGTGTGTCACATGTCATTTTGTTAAATGAATATTTATTGTATATTTGAGTCACCATGATGGCGTTTAGTGTTTGTGTGAATGACTCTGAGCTCCTTCTATATGTGTTCATATTTAAAAGCTGCTTGTGATGGGCTTTGGTTCATCATGTGACTTTTATTTTTTTCATTTTTAGCACTTTAATAGGTTGGTATTTTAACATTATATCAGTTGATGACATTACGGTATTTAACTGTAAATTTAACTTAAAACCGTAAAACCTAAAATGTTGGTACTGTATTTTTTACAGACGAATTCCGGCAACCACAGCTGCCATTTTTAGTAGAGTACTACTTTTTGGTAAGGGTTAGCAGATGCTTTTATCCAAAAGGACAATGGAAACAATCAAAATCAAGGAAAAAAAGAGCACTAATATGCAAGAGCTGTGAAACTCTGAGAGAAACCCTCAGGCTCAAGCTTAAAACAAGCTGAAGCAGGCATGAGCTGGTCATGTGTTTGATCCGCTCAGGATGTCGCCAACATCACACACATTCCACATCTGTGCTGCATCGGCTGCAGATGCGTGTCGGTGGCTCCTCAGACTCTCACCTTCACAAACCTGATCCTCTAAAGTGACCTTTAAAAGCCCATAAACACAGCCGAGCCCAAGCCGACCGCAGCACTTCCATGGAAATGAGACGCAAGCGTCTGGATGATGTCACTTCACCAAAAAATGTTTCTGAGGAAAACACTTCATAGTTTTCTTTAGTAAGCTTCAGTGTGTGTCCTCAGAGATGAAGCACACACTCACAGATGTAAACACTTTCATTCTGGACGCATTCCATCGATCACAAGTCTCTGTAAAAACTTTTATAGGCTAATGTTCTATTTTTGGGAACAGTTTCCACAGAAATATTGTGCAGCTCAACTTTGAACATGGATAATAATCAGAAATGTTACTTCAGCAGTAAATTAGTATATTAGAATGATTTCTGAAGATCATGTGACACTGAAGACTGGAGTAACGATGCTGAAAATACAGCTTTGATCACAATAAATAAATTACAGTTAAATACATATTCACACAGAAAACAGCTGTTTTAAATTGTAATAATATTTCACAATTTTACTGTATTTTTGATCAAATAAATACAGGCTTGGTGAGTGGAAGAGACTTCTTTCATAAATATGTTAAAAAAAATGTTAGACCAAACTTTTGATGGGTCATATTATAGTGATGTCACATGATTTATCGAACCCAAATTAAGGTTTTTGTATGTTTACTGTATGTATGTATATATATATATATATATACACACACACACATATTATATATTTTGCATGTATACACATTTAAATATTCTTATATTATATATATATATATATATGTGTGTGTGTGTGTGTGTAAATAATAACTTTAACTGAAAACAATAAAATATTTTCTTGGATGTGCAAACATTACATTTTATCATTCGCAAACATGAAATGTTACTTTTGAACATTCGTAACACTGTTAAACATTTTAAAAAAGGTTAGACAAAAATCCAGTTAAAGTGTTTCAGCATTTGAGCATTATTATATAGACCAGATAACGAACATTGTGTTAACGTTACTGGAAGAACATTCCTTGTTCCTCACTCAAAGGTCCAGTGATTTCACACACTCTCGCTTCAGCTTCAGCAGACGCGTCGCCAAATTACTCAGAGGTGAATGTCCCACAAGCTCTGGAGGAACTGAGCACCTCTGTTAGCGGTTGATGTCACGGCTCACGAAATCCTAGCAAAACCTCCCAAAAACGCTTGACTTTGAGTCCAAACGCAGATGGCAGGGGCCCGGCTCGTGCCCTTGGATGGCGGAGGACTCTAGAGCAGATATACAGAGACTCGGAGCCGTTATCGGCCCCTGTCCGAGCGCTCGCTGCAGACCTCAGTGTAAACGCACGAGGTCTCACGTGATCAGCTCAAACTCACGTGTGTTCCTCCGGAGGTCACAGACTCCAGCACTGGCTGCAGGTCAAACACACTGCCATCGAGATGACTTTGAATTACAATTTCTTCTTTTTGGTTCAGTTTTTGTTATGCTGTTCTGTGTTTTTGTCATTTATTTTGTACAGGTTTTTTAAAAAAACATCTGTAGTTTTAGTTATAGTTTTAATTTTAGTTATAGTTTTCATTTCGTGTCAACTATTTAAAATAAAATATGTATTTTTAAACATTTCATTTAATTTAAGCCAGTTTTCTTTTTTTCCTTTATTGACGTTTCCGGTGCTTTTAGTTTTAGTTAACGATAATAACTCTGATTTGGAAGCCCATAAAAAAAAAAGAAAACAAATATAAAAGACTTTTTATCTCACAATTCTGAATTTATATCCCACAATGCAGATTCTCTTTCTTGCAATTTTCTCAAAATTGTGAGCTTACATCTTAATTCTGATGATTTTGTGCTGAATTCTGACTCAAAATTGGGACTTTCCAACTTTTTTTGCATGCACAAAAACATAAAACGGTGATTCCAACTTTTTAATCTAACAATTCTGACTTAAAAAAGGAAAATAAAAGTTCATGAAAATAAAACTAAAATGGTGAGATAAAAACTCAAAATTGCAAGAAAAAGGTCAGAAGTGTGAGATGTTTCCTAACTTTGTTGGAGCTGTTCATATGTGTCCATTTAAGCAGGAGTGTGTTGATCTGAAGCAAGCAGTCGTACCTTTCCTCCAGTGCAGAGATGCAGTGATGGACATCTGACACATCAGTGCAGACACAGAGAGAATCCTGAGAGCTGTCATGCTGCTTCTCCTCTTCTCTCAGTCTGCGCTAAATAAAC
The DNA here is from genome assembly GCA_032361145.1 of Enteromius fasciolatus. Classification (NCBI taxonomy): domain Eukaryota; kingdom Metazoa; phylum Chordata; class Actinopteri; order Cypriniformes; family Cyprinidae; genus Enteromius; species Enteromius fasciolatus. The sequence goes on from JAUMHR010000047.1 coordinate 790,986, forward strand.
AGAAGCTCACAGACAGACACAGAGAGAGAGAGAGAGAGAGAGTCTGGACCCATCTGTCTCCTGTTGTCCCTTTTCCTTCAACATACTACCTATTTCTCCTCCCTCTTTGACGGGCTGGAATGTGTGTGTGTGCGTGTGTGTGTGTGTGTTTCATCTGGAAATAATCACAACTCAAACACAATCTGTTTTTCTCAAAGGCACCAAATTCATCAGCACCAGCTTTCTGCGGCACAGATCAGCCACGCTAAAATAACCAAAGCACTAAAAAAAGGAAAATATTGTTAATCTAAAAATACAGATAAAAGATAACAATAAAAGATAATAAAAGAAATACAGCTAATAAAAATAAACACATGAATATGTTTAGTTAAAACTATATATATAAAAAAAAACATACACACACACACAGTTTTATCTTTGAAGGTACCTCAAATGAAAGTTTTGTTATATTCATCATACAGTTTCGTCAGCAGGATGAATGCTTCATATGAATCATCTAAATGAGAATGTTTTTCAGGACATTTAACATCAGCGTTCAGTTCTGCAGGAAAACCGTCTTCGGCGCAGGAATTCAGAGACTGTTGTTCCAGCAAGCGCTCTTTCCATTGGCCACAGACTACAGGAGAATGTGAAGATCAGACAGAGTCCAGCAAACTGACCACATTCACACATTACACACACATCAAGACGTGTCATTTCCCAGCTGTTTAACTGTCTGCATGTGTGATACAAAATACAGCATAAACAGTCAAACATTTTACTATTTAAAATAACTGTATTTATTTAACTGTATACAAACGCAATACATTCGTGTTATCAAAGCTGTATTTTCAGCATCATTACTCCAGGTTTCAGTGTCACGTGATCCTACAGAAATCCTTCTGATATGCTGATTTGCTTGTTTATTGTCACTATTTAAGAGGCGAGTACAAATCCTTCTGCATTTCAGCATGTTTAATGAACAGAAAGACTCAAAATTCAACATTTATGTGAAATTAAAAGCTTTTGTAACATTATACAGTATACCTTTCAAAAGCTTGGAGTCAGCATAATTTCTTTTTTAGGGCTTTTATTCAGCAATGGTGCTTAAAATTTATCAAAAGTGATGACTTTTTTCTATTCATTAAAGAAACCTGGGTAAAAACTGTACTCAACTGTTTTCAACATAATAAACTGATGATTATAGAAGGATGATGTGACTGGAGTAACGATGCTGAAGTTTTAAAATATATTCAAATAGAAAAGAGTTATTTTAATAGTAAAAATATTTGACAAGATTTTACTGTATTTGCTGTGCAGGCCTGGTGAGCAGAAGAGCTTTAAAAAACATTTAAAATCTTTATTTAAACTGGTTGATAGATGAACTTATGTATTCATCAGATTTGGAGAAATGTAGCCTGGATCCCTTGCTCTGCAGTGAATGGGTGCCGTCAGAATCAGCTGATAAAAACAATGTAATCCACATCCATCCAGTCCATCAGTTAAGATTTTGAGAAGCCAAAAAAATGCCCCAAAGCAATTTCTTTACTTCAAATCTGCTAATATACATATAATCTGCAAAATCTATAAAAATGCTTCTTCCAGTGACGGCACCCATTCACTGCAGAGCAAGTGCTGCATTTCTCCAAATCTGATGAAGGAACAAACTGTGAGGATATTTTCTATTCTTCATGGAAGCCGATGCAGATTAATAAGTGAAGGGTAAATCAGTGTGATGCAGCAGGTGAGAGACGAGAGAAATGAGAACAGCTGGTGTGAGTTTAACCGAGCGCTGGCCCACATCAGCGGCTGATTAAAACACATCACACGCGCTCTGGGTCTCTGCCGTGTTTGAGCAGATGCCGCGAATGTCCTGCGGCACACAGATGCTCAGATCTCACACGGGACGCCCCGGGATGACAAGATCCGCTCAAGACGCTTCCCAGGCGCCCTGAGATCAGTGTGTGGACGGGTCACTGCTCAGGTAAACACAGAAGAACCTGTGGAGGAGCCCTCCAGAATAACAAACACCACAGAGTCCACAGAAAATATCTCTGATATTTATCAAAAACCCGCAGGATACAAAAACAGGCCCGAATGAGTCACGTCGCACTGATTTCTATGCGATTCAGATCATTTCACACATTTGTAATAAAATTCTGATCAGTTTAGTTCAGTAACAGTGTCGATGTTGCAAAATTCATCAAACTGAAAGAAAATTCAGTTTCAGCTGTAAAGCATCTTTACTGATGTTAATTCGATTTGTTTTAATAATGTTGCAGTATCAACCCCCCCCCCAGCATTTTAGCTGTAGAAGCAGATCTGCAGAAGATAGTTGTGCTGATATTCAGATCCATTTAGTTCAGTGTTCATTCAGTTACTTCACTTCGGGTTCAATAACAGTGTCAATATTGCAAAATTCATCCGTTACGATCAATTACGAAACAAGTTCAACTTCAGCTGTTTCTGCAGATTAATACAAGACAATTGTGTCATTATTCAGACCAATCAATTTCCGTATGATTCAGTTCGGTTAAATACTTGTAAAATGTATTTTTATTGTCATCAATTTTGCAATAATTAGCCTCTTAAACTCTGCGGACCCATTTGCATATGGAAATTTTTAACCCTTTGTCTGCACCAATAACCCCATATGTGGTACCATTTGAAAGCTTAGAATCTCTATTTTACGAAGATATACATCACTTAGTATCTGTGAGGATTTCCAGTCAGGATTTAGACCGCATCATAGTACTGAGACCGCTCTAATTAGAGCTACTAATGACCTGCTTCTAGCATCTGATCGTGGTATCTCATTATTAGTGCTGTTGGATCTCAGCGCTGCGTTCAACACTATTGACCACAACATTCTCTTGAATAGACTAGAAAACTCTGTTGGCATTAGTGGAAGTGTCTTAGCATGGTTCAAATCATACTTATCTGACCGCTATCAGTTTGTAGCAGTGAATGAGGACGTATCATATCAATCACA
>JAUMHR010000047.1:811570-823381 GCA_032361145.1 Enteromius fasciolatus
ATTTTTATAACCTAGAAAAAATAACATAATTACAGTACGTATCTATATATATATATATATATATATATATATATATATATGTGTGTGTGTGTGTGTACATATATATAAAATAATATGATTAAATTAATATCCATTTATTAAATCATATTATATTCTTATATATATATATATATTTAAATCACTTTAAGGTAGAATTTAAGAGCCTTGACAATAATTTGATTATTAAATTACAATTCCTCAACAAATAATAATATATGACTTTAGGAGAATTCTCAATATGCACACAAATATATTGATATTTAATCCCTAAATAATTGTTTATGAATATCCAGCTAAAGACGTTATTAAATTTGTCTCTATCCTAGGTTTTACCCATTTGTCAGTAATATTTTTTTACTCATTTAAAACACAATAAAACGTCATTTGCTTCCTTATTCTTTTATATATTTTAATATGCACACGTGAGAATAAGCATGTAACGTTATTTTAACCAAACGTTGACATTTTATTCTCCAAAAACGTATTTAAAACCTTAAAAGCAGAGGTTTAAAGTGCTTTCTATGCATACAAAATCACTTTATAGTATATAATAGTTTTATTATCTAATATAAGAGACTTTTGTTTTGAAATCGAGTGTATGGTAATGTGAATCCCTGCAGTAGGAACAGACTGTTGATGTAATTACTTGCTATTTAATAAACAAACCATTTTTCTGCTGGAAAATTGTGATTTATAGTGTTACTGTCATCTATTATATCATACTGTGATATAAGACTTGGCTCAGCCGCCCACCTGTATCACACACACAGAGCGGGAGGACACGTGAATGCATCTCTACCTTTTCTAGAAGAATCTTGACGCAGGTCACATGACCCTCGTAAGTGGCAGACAGCAGCGGAGTGATGCCGTGTTTATCTGGAGCCTGTCGAGAGAAACACAGCAGGATTCAGAAGCCCCGAGCACATCAGAGTAATCATGGTTAAACACAGCATCCATGAATCAGACGGAGAGAGAGATGCATGCTGGGTTATCTGGCGTCCTCAGAGTCTCTTATCGCTCGCAGGGAACCGGTTTCCTTCTGCCCTGGAGAGGATGGGACAGAGATCGAACGATAGAGACGCTAGAGACACACACCGTCTGAAGAAAACGTGTGCTTTCATTCAAATTATAGTTAAATAAGGAAATTTAATTGATTACATATGAGCAATACATTTTTATTTAGATTAACTTGATGTATTAAAATAACTAAAACTTTTTTTTTATTCATTTATTAGCAGTAGTATGTTCTTATTTAATGCCAGGCTATGTTCATGGCCATAAAAACACAAGGATAAGAAATACAGTAAATATTATAATATTAGTTTCTTTAATATTATTTTATTTTTCTATTATAATTCAGGTTTTGCAGTTAATCATTTCATAATACGATGCTGTTTTTGTAGTATTTCACTAGATTTCACTCAAATGCTTCTGAAAGATGTTTCTTCTGCTCAACAAAGCTACATGTATTCGATTAAAATCACAGTAAAAACAGCAATGTTGTAAAAATACTGCTCCTGTTTCAAATAACAGCAGAAGTGAAGAGAGGCTGACGGTTCGATGCTATCAGGTGTGTGGGACTAATATCTGCTCTGACTCCACACGCTAAACATTTACATGGAGCAGATACTCATCTACACACACACACAGAGTAAGAGCGGGGGGACAGTTACGTTCACATCGGCTCCTTTAGACAGCAGAAACTCCAGCATCTCAGTCTGACCGCAGTCTGCAGCGTAATGAAGCGGCTTTCGGCCTCCCTCCAGAGTCCTGTTCACATCCTCGGCCTGCACAACACACACACACACACACACATCACATTACAGCAACACACACACCTGAACAGAGGATCATGTTTAAATACTCAATACAATTATAGAAATAGGTCATTATTATAAAATAACTTATGTATATAATAATATTGAGTTACATTATCTACATTATTCTTTTCAGAATTGATTTTTTTTTTTTTAATAATAATAATATTAAATGAACCCCCTAGCATTCCAATGTCACATTATATAAAAAAACAGGCCATTATATAATGGGGTTAAGGGTTATCATTAAATAATATTGATTATTCAATATTATTTATTATTGAATTTATACTTTAAAATATTTTAATATATCTCAGGATACTTTATTATAATAATATTGGATATTAAATAATATTATATATTTAAATATAATTTTATAAATAGTTTTTTATTAGTATTAGTTAATAATAGTAATACAATTATTTTTAATACCATTAAAGGAATTCCAATAAAACAAATTATTAAATATGTAGCAATATGTTTTATTGTAAATATATACACTAATATACAGTAATATGCGTGTTATTATACAATTCTTTTTTCAATTTAAGTATTATCATTTTAATAATGTAATTTAGTAGCAATTTGTTTTAAACTCAAGCTGTTTTTGCAGTGTTTCGTTCACTGACTTATCCCAAAATAGACATGATTGCATTATAAAATAAATCACAACACAATCACCTGATCATTTCAAGTCATCTATCATAAAATAAATGTATTTCTAAAGGAAGCACTGCTTTTACTCTACGTTCTGACATTTTTGAACTTTCTGTGCCACTCACATTGTAATTATTAGTGCTGCATATAAAATAAAAGGCTTTTGTGTACATAATACAGGGCTCCAGACTGCGACCAAAAATATTAATTTGCAGTGAAGTGTTTGCTGAGGTCGCAGTTATGATTTGCACGTAATGCATTTTTTACTTGATTGTTTTGGATTCACATATTAAACTGAAACGATGCGCATCATCTCTGAGAGCGAGCAAAGTGACGAAGACGTGCGAGTAAAGGTGCTCCTAACCTCGTGCACAACTTCACCAGGTAATGCTGTCAGCTGTGCGGACAATACATTAACAATTCTCATTTAATAATTACTAATATGGCTTCGAATGCGGTTTTCTGTGAATGCATGAACTTCATATAATACTGCAATGTATCTCAGAATAACCTTTCGGTGTCCATAAGCACAGTCAGCTAGAAAAACAACCAGGAGCATTTTGCTATATTTACGCGCTATAGCATATAGATATTTTTAACCCGTTGTCTACATGACTCAGCTCCTCCTGTAACATACTGAATGTGTAAAAGACATATGACACAACACTACACTCCCAGGTGATGCTTACGGTCCATGATACTGGTGCAGGTTCTATGGGACTGTATAGTTCAAGCTGGAAAATACTTTTAGTTCCTACTTTAAGTAAACCTTAGTTCCCAGGTCATTTACAAGATGGATTAAGTCAAGAAAAGATGACACATAACAGTATGATCGAAATGTTAAAAAATAAATTAATAAATTAAACACTCTGTGGCACCTAAAAATAATAATTTGGCGCTTAAAATGGCTCCTTACTTGATTTTTTTGTCTGGAACTCTGACATAATATATTGTGTATAATTATTATCTATACATAAACACACACACACAATATATTATATTTTAATTATTTCGCAGTATTATTCATTGCCCAGCACTAGTAATGATCACTGCATGTGTCTATATGAACACGATCCTCAAGGCTTTTATTCCTTCAGTCTGATGATGGGCACATTCACACAGAAAACCATCATGTGAACCTGCTGCGAGTGTGAACTGAGGTAAACCGCTGAGCTAAACATACCCCCACCGCACACAACAGATGACAAAACACTGAGCGAGCGACACTAGATCAGGTGATCTCATCTGATGGGTGAAGTGATGAAGGTATTCTGAGGCTGAAGCGTTGAACCCATTCAGATGCAGGAGCTCAAAGCACCTGCGGTTTCCTGCCCACATCCTCAAACCACACACACACACACACACACACACTCCCTTTATATCAGAGGAGCAGGAGGAACTCCAGGACACAAGCCATTATTCAGCACACACATGCACTCTTCTGGGGTCTGTGTGTGTGCGTGTGTGTGGAGAGTGTATATAGTTACACAAGGTGATATTGTGACACAGGATACACACTTAACAGATGACCTACAGTCCAGTACATTAGCTGAGCGTCTTTAAACTGTTAACAGCGACAGCACAGAGCAAACCTATTACGATAACCCCACGGTACTGCATGATTACTGTACTTATAAACCCTGGTATTTACTAAACACTTCAACAAGAGCCAAGAAACAGTGTACTATTATCAGCCATTTTGTAAATAAAGCACTCACCTGTTGATTTTAACGTTAACAAAAATGACCATGTACAATGTTTTAGGAGGCACTGAAATGTGATCAAGTCATCATCACAAAGACAAACACTTTTGTCTTCATAACCTGTTGAAATGGCTTGATGACATCATCAGTTCCTATTTTACTATTGGATAGCGCTTCAGGCGCAAAAGTGAGTGCTAATAAGCCTTTAATAAGAGAAGAACGACAAAACCTAACATACACACAGTAATACATCGGCACTAGTCGCTTAATGAGTACATCACATTACTAAAATGCAATATGAACCATATTTCCTGTTGACTTTAATAATATGCAGCCTGCTGCTGCTCTTTTACTGGATCAAACAGGCTTCACCTGTTGCTGTAACATTAACAGAAAGTGCCACAGTATTGTGTTTTTTGAAAATACTGTCATGATAATGTGTATCTGGACACCTAAAATAACTCACTGCAATCAAATCAGATTTGTGACTGCTTGAAGACAGAAGAAAATATTTTACAAGAGATAGATAGAAACATAAACTACTAAGGTACTGCGTCGTTTTCCTAATAAATACATCACACTACTAAAATAAAATGGGTTGTGAAGCATTTCATGTTGACTTTAATAACAAACTAGTTGTTGTTTTACTGGTTCAAACACGGCCCAGATGGAAAATCTTCTAGAAAACATTCACCTGTTGCTTTTACAGTCAAGCAGCATGACATTATACAGGTTTCTGGAACATACCATGGTAATGGCGAACTTTTGTTTTGGCACCAAGGCACTGCAATGAAGCTCATGCAGTGCCTTAGTATGTGACTACGAGCCTTGATATATATATATATATACCTCAGTGCTGTATTGTAAGGGTCTCTAAACCTTCACGAGCTGTCAGGCCTGTTTGGACTCGTTCGTGGATATGTGATGACATGAAGTGTGTGTGTTTCTCACCTTCACCAGCAGAGCCTTCACCTCATCCAGATCTCCATTCTTCAGGGCCCACATCAACTCCTTATCTCCCATGTCACCTGAAACACACACACATACAGAGAAAGAAACAGAGAGAGAGAGAGAGACTGTATTATAACGTTAGGCCTGCGCTCGTAAACTGTCCGGCGCCTGCGCTGCGGGTGTTATTTTATTCCCTCACATGTTTAACGGATGTGTTAAGCAGGTCGGCTGATCACTCACCGGGTTCCTTGTATTTTTCGGGTTTGACAGAAAGTTTGTGATCAGACGCTGACGGGATCCGCCTGAAACTGCAGCTAAGAGCGGCAAGAACTTCCGCTATCAGACTAGCGCCCCAGACACTTCATAATAAAAGTCCCCGTCCACACCCACCACCGCAGATCTTCGGATCGCTACATGCAAGACACATTTTACAACGCAAATTTAATAAATAAGCCACAAACACACATTAAGACGATAATAGTGCGACGTAAAATATCATAATAATAGAAAATGATAAACCGAAATAAATCAAATAGCATAAACTTGGCCTGCGTCATTTCAAAATAAGAGTTTTCATTCACTACATTAGGTGAGTTTACTGTGAGATACACTACCGTTCAAAAATGTGGGGTCAGTAAGATATTTAATGGTTTTTAAAGTTTCTTCTGTTCATCAAGGCTGCATTTATTAGATTACAAATCCAGAAAAGAACGGTAATATTGTGAAATATTATTTCAATTTAAAATAACTGTTTTCGGTGCGAATATATTTTAAAATGTAATTTATTCCTGTGATACAAAGCATCATTACTCCAGTCTTCAGTGTCACATGATCCTTTCAGAAATCTTTAAAAACCATTAAATATCTTAATGACCCCAAATTTTTGAATGGTAGTGTAAATCCTGTTACGCTAAATAAATGGGCTATACAAACAAATGTAGGACAGAAGCAGAATCGAACTGTTAATAAAACAGTATATATTAACTTGGTAAATATGGGAGTCAGGAGGTCAGTTTGACGAGTATTAATGTGCTGCAGGCGCTCTTCATAAATCAGAGATTAAATGATCAAACCAGTGAAAGTCAGTTCGTGTTCTGATGAGGAGGAGGATTTGCCATTCAGACGAATATAATAATATAATAACAGAAAGTGCTGCAAGGTTAATATAATCGACTAGCAAATCTGTTCACTTTCATAAATAATAAGCAACTGTCTGTTTAGTTGTATTATTGCAGCTTTACGTCTGTATTGGGATTTAAATGTTTTATTTACATATGCTAATATTATTATCTGTGGTGTTTTATAAATTAAATAATAAATAAATAATAAAAATACACACTTTTAAGGTATCCCAGCTAACCAAAAAGTTCCACACGTTTCACTAATGTTATAAAAACATTATTTCTGAATGTTCTCTGACATTAATTTTTTTTAAGCTTTAAAAACGAACATTATGAGAACATTTAATTAAAGACATAACGTTAAATGAACGTTCTGTTAACGTTACTGGAAGATGTTTTTTTCATAACTCATCAGCAAAGAATCCCTGTTAGATTCTTTCTTGCTGTCAGATTTAGTTACAGCTTGACCTGCTAAACTAGTTAGTTCAGTCGATACTCCAATATAAAATGTTTATTAGCGTGGCATTTCACTGAATGACATCTAGAAATGTCTCTTTTAAACTCCTGTTTCTTTAGCTGCTTGCAATTACAATGAAGAATGCCTTTAGAAAGCTGGAGCCGGATTGAAGCAGATGCAGAAAAGAGCAATCAGAGGAGATCATGTCATTTATCAGCTTGGAATGGAAAGCTCCCATCTCATCCTCCATAAACAGCACAGGAGTCCTTCACCTTCCCTTCTAACCTCTCTCACGCTGATATATGGAGGATGACAGCGCCGCATGACACTATTATTGCATGAAATAAGCCCTCAAAAGAAAACCAATCCAGCCAGAGGACAAAAACATCTATAAAGGAGCGCGTGTTTGTCAGGAGGGTTATAAAGCGCCACTTGAAGGGAATTCAGCATGCAGGTAAAGCCCAAGAGGGCAGCTGCTCGCCGCCCATTAGCCCCCTCAGACACGACTCTAATGATATACAGCGGTCTGAGCGCACGAGGGGTCTCGCGTGGCCCCGCAGGCCTCATGCTAATGCAGCAGCACAATTACGGCAAACACACGAGGGACAGGAGCTCGTACATGAGCTGATATCAAAGGTGCATGTGTGCTTTCACCTGCAGCAGTGTCAGGAAGAACTACTTTTGTTATGCAAATGCTCAACATTCAAGATACAGTCTCAGACAAGGATCTCTCAATGCTGAAGTTATCTGGTCTCCTGATATATTTCAGCTGGACGTTTATCTGATGTTTTTTTTAAAATGTTACTAGTTTAGAGAACTTCCAAAATTAACGTGTGCAAAATTCTAAAATGGAATGTTAAACTTTTTTTTATGCTATTATGTACCTCTGGGAACGTCAAGACTGTTGGAAAACCATTCCAGGTGACTCCCTCTTGAAGATCATGAAGAGAACACCAAGAGTGAGCAAAGGGTGGCTGTTTTGAAGAAACTAGAATATAAAAGATGTTTTCAGTTATTTCATCTTTTGTTGTTAAGTACGTAACTCCACATGTGTTCATCCATAGTTCTGATGCCTTCAGTGAGAATCTACCGATGTAAATGCATACTTCTAAAAGTCATAATCACAAATACGTAAATATTATGATGTTGTGATTATTCATGAGATGTTGTAACACGTTATAAAGTTTTTTTTATAATGTATTATGCAGTCATTATAAATTATAATGTATTATAAATACTGCCTTCATAAAACATTATTCAAACATTTTTTTAAAAATGTAGGTTTTAATGCATAACTTAAAACCTACGTAAAATTGTTGATTGACACCGTAAAAACATATTTGCATTAAAGGGTCTCTGAAATGTTTATACAATTTAAGCAGCATCTAATTAAATATGCATTCATTTGCATACATTTCCAGAACATAAATCTAAACACTGGATGAAAATACTTGTTAGACTTCGTTGACATCGGAGTTAAAGGTTTTTACTGAAGGGATATTGGATTTCTGTTTTATAGCTCAAAAACATTTCACCATGTTTTTAGGAATGTTATATAAATAAGCGTGAATGATGAATGAATAAACCTTGCAGTAAATGCCTTCAGAATACAGATTAGGAATAAAGTTTGCTGCTGAAGTGGAGAAACAAATTACAGCCATTAAAAATATGTTAGAACTCAAATCTACAAATGCAAATCAAGCAAGGAGAAATAAAGTGTGTACTGTGGGCATCTTCTTCTAACAGCATGTTATAAAAAGCCAGAAATCTTGAGCAGTGCAGGAAAACACAATGCTTGTCTTCATCCGGAGGGACGATCACAGGACAGACTTCAGAGGAAGTGCAGGCGTGTCTTCCTGTAATTATGAACACAAATATTCTGACACTATCAGCAGCAATATACATACAAACCCCCTCCCAGCCAACACTTCTACAACCTTCATCACAACTTTAAAGTTACACAAATGATAGGGAAACGTTTATGGAACATTCTTAGAACGTTAGTAATATTCTCATAAAGCTGAGACTACTGTTTTAGAACAACCTGCTCGGTACATCCTTATGATGTTACTTGAGCTTGAACATGTTAAGACATATTTTGCAACCTTTAAATAATGTTACGATCAAAAAAACTGGACATTTTAAAAGAATTTAAATGTTATTTTGAGTTAGTAGAATGCTGTAATTAACAAATAACCTCTAAATAACAAGTAAACACAACATTTTAACATTCTTAGAATGTAAGAAATAATTATTTCTGGAAATAAAGTTAGCATCATATTGTAAGAAACGTTTTTGTAACCTTTAATGTTATAATAATATTTAAAAAAAAAACTGAACATGAAACATTATTTACAAACATTTTAAAACAATGTTCCCATGATATTTTTAAAACCCAAAATGGTCACCTGGGCAACTAACAAAATAAACAAATGTACGGTGGAACCCCTGATGTCATTTTAAAGGAATAATTCACCCAATGAACTGTTCCTTTAACAATGTCTTTGCTGTGGATCCTTTCCGTCTACGGAGTCTCAAAAAGTTCTCGGATTTCATCAAAAACACCTCGATATGTGTTCAGAGAATGAAGATCTTAGGGACGTGGAACGACATGAGGGTGATTTTTGGGTGAGCTGCCCCTTTAAGGGAACATTCCATTTTTACAATTTTGAGAAGATTGTAAGAATGTTACTTTTTAATGTTTCAAAATCATTTTAAATGTAAACTCTTTTGTAAATAAAGTTTTTGTGAATATTATTAATGTCCAGCTAACTTTGAATGTGATTCTACTCTAAAATGTGCGTTCCGGGGCGGAATAGCTTTGTTTTTGCGATACCCGTTTCAACCGCTAGCCGTCAATCTTACATCCTACACCTTTAACATTCCTGGAAGATCACTGAGAAGCGTCTCTGCTAGCTGTTATCAGCGTTTCAGAGCGTCTGATTTTACTGTAGTTTAGTTCACGTGTGTCAGATTCGAATCAATCCACTAAACCTGATCAGACGGAGCTGCTGACCTGCTGATGTCACGCCTCTCCTGGGCTCCCGTAAGGCTATGCTTTCTCCCATCATCCATCACTGCTGTCGTGTCCAGTGCTCGGCCACAGGGGATCTGTAGATGTGAGCTCTGATTGTGCGTGACAGCTTCATTACCAGCTCTCATCATGAGCGATGTTTGTCAGTCCTCTCCAGCTTAAACTTAAACTTCACACAAATCTACTAAAGTTACATGCAACGGGACTTGTATTTGAAGTGTAACTGACAAGTCAGGCTCATTAAAGGCGTCATGTGCTGATGAACACATGCTAAGAAGCAACTTTAGCACTTGATTCAATAAATTAATTATGCAAATGAGAAAACAAACTTATGTTGTAATGCAATAACTTAATTGACATCATTTTAATCACAGCATAACCTGACCAGGGGCCTGTTTCATAAAACAAGTTTACCAAATAAGCCAGGTTTATTTTAGTTAGTCTGACTTATTTTAAACCAAATTAACTGGCAATAAGTCAGACTAACTGGAATAAACCTGGCTTATTTGGTAAACCAGGCCCCTGAGCACATCTGGATAAACTGGTAAACAACACACACGTCTTTAATAATCTAAAACGCTTTACATCATTCAAATGTTTTTTATGGTCTTCTCAAGACATTAACTGCTGGACTGGAGTGGTATGGAGTATCTGTAGGTTGGTTCTATCAGCTGTTTGGACTCTTATTCTGACGGCACCCATTCACTGCAGAGCATCTATTGCTGGAAATCTGATGAAAAAACAAACTTGAATGGCCTGAGGATAAGCATCAGTAGTAAAACTTAAATATAATTTGCTTTAACGTTAAACAGATTTACATTTGTCATCGCTATAATTTGTTCGTCATATGAACCCAGTACCTTGCAAACATGTTTTAAAGTGCCCCTATTATAGGTTATTAAAGGTTCATAATTTGGTTTTGGGGTGACTCAAAACCATTGGGTTGGGTTGACTCCATGCAAGGTTCATAGTCTTACTTGCTTAATGACTTGATTCATTTTTCCAAACTCCTCCTCTGTGTGGGTTGACGCTAATCTGCAGTGATTTAAAACTCCAAAAGTGACACCTACTGGTGAAGAATGAATTAGTATTTTCGTTCAGACCGACACGAACAGACGGACAATATAGTAATGATTCATGTTGTTCGTTTAAAAAGAATCGTTTCAATGATTCCGAGTCTTTTGACATGGTGCACTTTCAGATTGATTTGTTTTAATGTTTAAACGTTTTCGTTCACTTACACACTGCATGAAAGACTTTAATTGATATAGACCTGATCACTCGAATGACTCGAAATCTGCTGGTAATTTCCATTTTTGTGCACAATGTGCATCAGACAGGCAGTGATCGGACTGTGGACATCTAAATGACATCAAACAGGAGGATCCGGCCTGATGCTCTCATCAGACACAACACTGATGCTCATGCTGCTTCTCTCCTGCCCACGTGAATCTGAAGAGCACACGGGGTTAATGAGACGCACGAGCCTCCTACAGACTGTGTGTGAGTGTGTGTCCAGCAGGAGGCGGCGTTCTGGAACACATGCAGACGTTCAGCCCTCATCACTCCTGCTGACAGAAACACAAAGAGTGAGTGCTTCTCAGCCTCGCTGACCTCTGACTGCCACACTATCACACACTAGTTTAGAAACATGGCAGACAGAGTAAGAACACTAGTATACTACTCTGAATCCAGCGCTAGTGTGCTCACTACAGAGCAGCTATTTGTTTTGTAAGTATTTCACAACCTTTTGATTTATTGAATATTACAAATAGATAGATGAACATTTGCTCTATAGTCGTACTGAGAGGATTATTATGGGATGTGAGGTTCTGACTGAGCTGATACAGACGTCCTGTTTATCCTTCATCATTATCATCACCACCACCAGATAAAGAACATTGTGATTATATACATTATATTAATCACGTCTAATGATCTCTAAAGTGTACTATGAGATTTTTTAATTTGCTGCTGATTGCGTAATTTATAATAGACTGATTAGTCTTTGTTCTCAGTCAAGTCACACAAA
>JAUMHR010000047.1:832074-844456 GCA_032361145.1 Enteromius fasciolatus
CCCCAAAACACAGCCATGAATAAAGAATGGTACCGAAACACCCTTCAACAGCAACAATCCAACAACAGTTTGGTGAATAGTTTGTGTATTCCTAACACACCAGACATTGACAAAAGTTATCCAGCTTCCAGATGATGTGTACATCTCAATTTCAGAAAACTGACCCTTAATGACAAATGAGCAGCAATTAATCACATTTTAAATTCACATAGAAAATAAAATAGTAACAATATTTCACAGTATTACGCACTTTCTATCAAATAAATGCAGCCCTGCTGAGCAGAAGAGACTTTTTCAGAAATATAACTTTTACTGCTGTTCAACAATGAACCAAGACACACACTAGACTTCAGTATTTGAGTGTGTGTGTGTGTGTGTTTCACCTGTATTTGGGATGTTCTCTGTGTTTGTATCTGCGGCTCTGGATCTGAGGGATTCTGGCTTATTTTCTGCTGTCACCATCATTTTCTCCTGCAAACACAAGCCTTCAGTATCAGACCCGGCATCTCTCTCTCTCTCACACACACCTCCACACTCATTCCTCATGCATACACATGTGTTTTTATAACTGAACGAGTGCGACAGAAAACAGTGTTTGTGTGTGTCTGTAAAAGGATGATATTCTGAGTGAAAGAGAAATGAGGCACAGACTACGAAACGCACCACTTCTGACACCTCATCTAATTTCATTTAATTCTGTGCCATTTCAAAAATGGAGGGAAATTTATTTGCGTGGCTGCACTAGGACTCGTGACGATGGAGACTAAATAAAGGTGGGAAAAAAGCAAAAAGAAATGAGAAATAAAAGAGAAAAATATCAGAAAACAGAAGTGCAGAAAATATAGCAAGTCAGTAAAAAATGTATAGAATTAAAAATATTATATAAAGTGCAAACAATATGAAAATATAATTAACTGCAGGAAATGTACAGCAGAAAACATGTCAAATATAGCGCAAAAATGAGATATTATTAAAGCACCGAAGACATGAGAACATAGAGTATTAAATATGACAATATTGTAAGTTAAATAAAATGCAGAAAATATAAGAATACACTAAATAAAGTGTAGAAAGTTTTATCAAATATTAAAGAAAGTGCAGGAAATATGAGAATATGGCAAATAAATTCTTATATATATAAGAATATATTCTTATTTCAAATAAAGGAATACAGTAAAGAGAACATGAGAATACAGTAAATAAATAATAAAAAATAAATAAAAAGAAAATAGGAGAAAGCACTTAATAAAGTGTAGAAAGTTTTACAATATATTACATAAAAGAGCAGAAAATATGTGACTATATTAAATTATGTGCAAAAAATAGGAGAAAACTAAAAAGAAATATATAAAGATATTAAATAAAGTGGAGAAAATATAAGAATATAGTAAAAATATTGGAATATATAAATAATGAAAATATGAATACAGCAACAGTGAAGAAAGTGTCGTAAATAAAAAGCAGACAATATCCCTAAAGACTATTTGATCCAGTATATAGAGTGAACAGAGGGTGAATGCAGTATGAAGTTTGTGAATAAGTATTCATTGCTAGTCCCAGCGCTCAGAATATGATCTGCAAGAGCTCTGTTCACTGCAGAAGGACTCTGGAGGCGTCTCAAAGAGTCTCACCTTGGCATACGTGTGTGTCTCATAACCTTCCCTCCATTAGCACTCATCTCTGTCTGATAGCAGCGTGTTCTGTTATCTGGAACCTACTCCGATTATTTTACCCAAGAGTCTCTGAGTGTGTGTGTGTTTGAGAGAGTGTGAGGTGATGCAGAGGACGCACTTTAAAAGGAAACATAAAGAGAGAAAGACAAGTGTCTCACACGCACACTGATAAGGGCACTTCCGCTGCACTTACTGTAGGAAACCTGTGTGTGTGTGTGTGCTGGCTCGTCCTATATGCACTATTCTCAAAACATGTTACATATAAGACATGCAGTGTTAGCTCTCATCCCTGTCGCTTCTGCTCTTATAAAATATACAAAAAAAGTGAAATTATTAACATTTCAAACTCATGTTAAACTGTAATTTATTCTTGTGATCAAAGACGAATTTTTAGCAATCATAATAATATGCGCTTTGCTGCTCGAGATGAGCATTTGATTTCTCAGGTAATTGAAAAGAACCGCATTTATTTTTTAGAAATATAATCTTTTCCAACATTATAAATGACACTTAATGCATCCAAAAACAACTTCTACACTAAACACTAACCTTTTAAAAAGGAAGTGTATAACTACATTTATGTCACAAGTGTCACAGCAGTAAAAAATATCTATAAATCTAAAAAAAAAAAATAATTACTTGAAATTATAAATATACAAATAAATATAACTTCAAGTTAAATATAAAGAACTTATATATTTCAGTTGCCAAGGCAGCATTTCTCATTTGCACTTTTTATTTGTTGTAAGTACACACATTTTAAAACGTACAAAAATAAAATAAATTAATAAATAAAATGTGTGTTTTTTTTTTTTTTGGGATTAGACACTAAACTTATTATAGTTTTGATTAGTACTTTGAATTTGTTTTATTTATTAGCCTCGTAGGCAGTGCTAGTCCCATCCCCCTATCTATCTACCGCTTCACTTCCTGTCAGTCGTGACCTATCCTATCTAATAAAGGCAAACCCCCCAAAAATAAATCTTATCCAGCTTCTTTTTATTTAAAGTAGTGCTGTGGAACGATTCATCACTTCCAGTTTTTGTTTATATCATGATGTGTACTGTGTATATTTATTATGAGTATATAAATACACACACATACAATATCTTCTATATTTAAAATATTTACGTTTCTACATTTACATATTCATATTCTTATATTTTATATTATATAAAAATATATTTCATATATTACATACTAACATTTTTCTTAAATATATACAAGCATGTGTTAGTATTTATAAATACATAATAAATATTGTCACGAGTCTCCAGAGGGCACTCCAGCCCGGACTATGTTTATTGATTACCTGTCTCTCCCTGTCTCTGTTAAGGACTCTTATTATGAACCTTTGCCTCCTCACAGCTTGTTTGTCGCCATGGTTCCCCATTAGTTCCTCCTCCCCTTTGTCTGGTTATCTGGTGTATTTAAGGGCTGGCCGGTGTGTTTACTGTTGCTGATCAGGATGTACCCTTTGTAAGCCCTCTGTTTTCTCTGTTCTGGATTATCGTTCTCGCTCTTGCCTCGCCCCTTGGACACCATTTGCCACTCGCCCGACCCCTGCTACGCCCAATGGATTATTCTTGTGTTTTTGACTGATACTCCTGTTCTGACCCTGTATATATATATATATATAATGTAAACAAAAACTTTGATTATGGATGCGATTAATCGTTTGACAGCACTAAAATGCTAAGTTTCTACATTATATTTAGGAGTAGCTTATTAGCCGTTAATTACAGATTACACTTAATCAAACACTATGATTATATGTTGTGATTGCATGTTGTTCCAGAGTCAGCATCATCTCTTGTCAGATCTTTGTAAGGATGAAGCTTCTGTGGAGTAAATGTAAAAACCAGCTGCATCTGCTCGAGTTCCTCTCACGTCAGACGTCTGGAGCAGAAACTCTCCTCGTAACTTTCAGATGGATAGAAACTTACCTGCAGTAATTTCGTCAGGGTGTGCAGCATCAGCAGGTTTCGTCTCTCTCCTCGCTCTGATTGGCCGAGATGTCTCTCGCCCGCTCGTTTGTGTAACGCTCAGCTCCACTCGGCTGTCAATCACACAGAGAACCTGCGGAGAACAGACGAGAGAGACGCTCGAGCTGAAAGAAAGATGAAAGCTGATTGGCTGAGGAGTTGTGATGGTCATGTGACACAGTGGGAGTGAAGGGCAGCAGCGGAGATCAGGTACAGGTGAACGCTTGACTCCCGCTCTTTTTAATCTTGGCTTTTCTTCACACAAACATCTCAAAGCAGTTTCGCTTTACAAAAAAGATGAATGTTTGTTAAATAAATTAATTTCATGAAACATGCCATTTTAAAGAAGACATTTTGTTTGTTTTACCTGAAAATAATAAAAAAATCTGAAGCATTTATTAACGTTTAATAAATAATTATTATTTATAAAAATTATTTATATTAATTTAGTTACAAAACAACATGTTAAAACTAATATTAAAATAACAAATATATGTAGAAATGATACATTTATTTATAAAATAGATGTATAAATAAATGTATTTAAAAATACTACATACAAAAAAATACGTAATAAAAAACTATGTAATTGTTAAGAATCTACTTAAATAGTATTGATTTTCTGTCAAATGTTTTTCAATAATTTGTTTAAATTATAATTTTAACAAAAAAATGTATAAATGCAATAGCAGATGTATTGCTCATTGTTTGTTAATTAATTATTTAATTGCAAATTCATAATGCAAAGAAACAAACAGGGAATCAGTTATGAAACGTCTTACAGTAAAGGACTGTTTTTGAGTTTGACTGTATTCAGAATTTGTGACATTACTGCTATTGTATTATCCACTATAGAAATAATAATAATAATAAACACTATAGAAGTGACATGTTTGAGCGAACACAACATTAACACATGCACAATTCATAAAACATAACCCTGCTTATTTCAGCGTGCGTTCATCAGAAAGATGAAGGAAAGACTTTAAATGGCAATAAAACCCAGAAGGGACATATAATAAGTCATTTGCAGTTTATGCTGGAATTGAATTATCATTAATGCTCAGAAGTATGAAGTATAAGTGAATCATCACTGATGTACAGATGAAACATTAACACGTTTTTCATTTACAGCTGCGACTCGGAGACGAAACCATGATCATGTCTACTAAAACCTGCTCCATATATCTAATGAATCTCATTTATAATGAATCAGATGATATTCTGTGAACCTAAACTGATGATCCATGAAGAAGTGTTTATTTAATATTTGTATGTATCAGTGTGTGTTGAAATATCTATAGTTCTATGAATACTAATGTGATGCTGTAGAAATATACTGTGACTGTGCTGAACAGATAAAGAGAAATGCAGCGGTCTCCCGCTGCTGATAAACCACTCACACGTCTCTCTGTGTACCAATAATCTTTATCGCTTTTAGAAGAAGGAATATCTGAAGTCATTTCAATTATGGCTCATATACAATAATATGAGCATATTTCCTTTTAAAAAGCTGAACCGTGCAACTCCATAATGCAAGAAAAAAACGCTTTATAAAACTTTAAGAAATACGACGGTTCAGTACACTATTTTATTACTGTATTATTGTATTGTTAATTATGTTTTTAATAATTGATAACTTCATATGGTATTTTTACACACCCAGTTAAATGCATTTTATACAAATTGTTGCATTGAAGTAAAAGATAAATAAAATTAAATAAATAAATACGTTTTTAAAGAAATATTATGTTTTAATGTACTATTTTACTTTTTTCAAAAATAATTTTTCTTTTTTTGGCAATTTGCATGTTTATTTGTAAATAGTAATAATAATAATACAATTAATAATTTCATCTTTTTTGTGCTCAACAGTGCTCCACAATAAACACAAGCAACAAAAACAACGGTTTAATATACTGCTTTTTACCTGTTTTAATTTTTAGGCTACATTTTTTACATGAATACATTAATAATTATGTAATTGATAAATTCATATTTTTGTGAAACACACAAGCTAAACCCATTATGTAAATTCTTGCATTTCTAGTTAAAAAATAAACATTTTGGTCTAATCTATTATTTTATTATTCTAATTTATAATTATAATATTATTAATAACATGTATTATTATTTTCATAATTTTATTCATTTTATTTGAATGCAAAAAACAAACAAAAAAAGTAATGTATTATTAATTAATTAACACTAATTTATAAACTATATTTTTTTCGATGTGGTACTCCTAATTCTTTATGATAAATACAGGCTAAAGACATTTTTATGTAAATTACTGCACTGAACGACATTTTACATAAGAAATATTTCAGAAATGTGTCCAGATCTGTGACATTTGTGTCAGATATTCATTAAAGTAATTGCACATATGAATATGTAAGTCAGACAATCATTATGGGAAAATACACCCTGTCAGAGCGATCAGGACGGATGATTTATTCTCTGATAATGACTGTCTGACACTACGTTATTATGCGCATTACATGGCTACTTACTAAATAAATCAATAAATGTACATGAAATATTGATCCGACTCTGAGAGTAAATTATGACGTTACGTGAGAAGAAAGACTACGATGCAGTGATCAGTTATGCTGTGTAACGTCGTTATAGACACAGAACGAGGCGACTGGCCAATCAGAACGAGCATGATAGAGATGTGTGTCATAAACATAAATATGAGTCTCTCTTTCGCTCGCTTTATTCACCCGCAGGGAACGAGTGACATTACAGAGCTCCGGACTCTATATCTGTCCTCACAGAACACACACACTTTGATTCTGCACTATAAAACATGGCGCTTGGGGTGATTTAGTTCCATCAGCATGTGTGTGTCTGTGTGTAAGTGTGTGTGTGCGCTTTCTGCATTGATTCGCTCATGAACACAAGGAGACCAGACGACCTACGGGAAGCCAATTATAGTGAAACACACTGAAATACTACTCACTAAAACTAGCTAAAAATGGGTTTGTTACTTGGAATAAAGCTGAAATAAAATAAAATGAAATATTTTAAAAAAAAATAGGAAAAGACAGAAAAACAAGTATAACACTAATTATGAATTTTTCAATAAAATAAAGAATGAATATTAATTGAAAAACTTACACTCACAAAACCAAACGCATTTCAAATAGTTTTTGTTACTTGAAATAATGCCAAAATAAAATAAAATATTTAAAAACAAACGGAAACCTATAAAAAAAAAATAATAAAACAGTTCAAAACTATTTAAAATTATTCTGTGTTAAAAAAAGTGAAAATAAAACAGAAGTATTGGATAAAAATGTTAATTATAAAACTGTTTTTTTTATTTTTCAATTGAAAAAGGTGAAATAAAAAATATTAGATAAAAGCTCAAAAAGCAAACACTTGCTTTGTGTTAACTAAAATAAAGCTGAAATTAAATAAAACAAGTATATGAAAAACTTACAAAACTACATTGTTTTCATTAATTTCAAAAGTTAAAATAAAATAAAGATTAAATACTAATTGTAAAACTTGCACTCAGAAAACCAAAAAGTATTTAAAAATGTTTTTGTTACTTGAAAATAAGGCTGAAATAAATTAAAATATTGTAAAATAAATAGAAGTTAAATAGAACTTGACAAAAAAAACAAAACGAAATGAAGTTTTTAAACTAATTTCGGGTGGAAGGGCTGACGATTAGTCACAGCTGGCACCGTTTACTAATCAATCCCGCTTCCTTCGTAAGACAATCCAATCCTCATCTCTTCACTATAAATAGTCCAGTTTCCTTCCCTTCCGTATCTCGTTTTTGCATTCCCACCACCTTCCCCTTCTCCTCCGAGCCACGCCCTCTTCAGGGCTCGGGGTTCACCGAACTCCCGGCTCGCCCCCGACAGCACGCCAAACATGCTATTTTATTATGACTAATGAGGAAGTGCGAACACGTGAAAACAGTTTTAAACTATTTACAATTGTTCGGTGTTAGAAAAATATAACGTGGAAATAAAACATAAATAATAGATAAAAACGTACACTTATAAAAGTAAACAAAATTCATTTAAAAAAAAACTCAATTTAAATAGAGGTGAGAATTTGTTTTGCTTTAACTAAAATAAAGCTGGAATTAAACAGAACTAGTGTTAGATGAAATACAAACCGTTTTCATTAAATAAAGTTTAAATAAAATAAAGTATGAATATCAACTGAATAAAAGCTGGAAACAATGTTTGATGACAATAATTTGGGTTAAATGTGCAGGTTGTGTGTCTCTGTGTGTTTGACACACTCTCATATCATAAACCTACAGACAAACCAATCAAAATGAGTACAGAATAATGTAAATCCGTAAATAAATTAATATGCATTTATTAAACAAGGACATTTAGCTTCATACAATATATAAAGAGCAGTTCTCTTCCAAACACTGTCATTAAATGTGTCTTTCTGAGATCTCACACACTGCAGCAAGCGTCACTGTGTGTGTGTGTGTGTGTGAACCGCAGTGACATTTCTGAAAGTTTAATAGCTTTAGTGTGAGTGTGTGTGTGTGTGTGCTGTGAGGGGATTTGACTCAGATTTGAACAGTAACAAAAGCATTTTAAATCCAGACTGCTCTGAGATCAGTGACCTGGTGAATCTGCTGAGAGGATTACAGCTACACACACACACACACACACAGACGCGTGCGCTGTTGTGTCTGTGTGTGAGAAAATAAAGCAGCTGAAGCAGAACTGATACAAACACACACACACAGAGCATAGCAAGAGATAAACGCAGGAGTTCATGCAGTGTGGGATAGCAGCTCTTGTTCTGTGTGTGAGCTGAAGTCCGGTTCAGTGTGGTTTTGTTCAGGGTTTATTGATTCTGGGAGGTCAACCAGAGACATGCTGAGATACAAGAGAGGACGCGCTGTTATTTTATGCTTATATTAATATTGTTTGTGTGTGTCTACAGTGGAATACAAACATCCTGCCTTCCGCAAACCACACTCAACACTACTGCAGAATTTATTGTAAATTAAATGAATTCTTTTACCATATTTTCTGTAATTTTGCTGTACATTTCAATGCAAAAAGTAACCTTTTTTTTTTTTAAATATCTATGTATTTTTTTTACATTTTAAATATAAGTTTTTGTATCACCTGAAACCTATTCATATATGAAAGCAACTTAATTTTTATATTACTTTTGTTTTAGTCAAGTGAGACTAATTTTCCAGAAAATACAGTAAATACTGGCATTAAAAATTTCAAACAGTTATAAAAACATAGAAGCTTATTGAATTGCAATTTTTATAAATGTACTATTTTTTATATATATATATTTTTTTACACTTTGCTAATTGTTAATTTCAAACTTATCCCTGTTATTGTTGTTTTCTGGTCATCTGAATTTGACCAAATATTATTTTCCCCAAAAATTGGACTAAATTAATGTATAACATTATCTCAAAAAGGTTAGGTAGGATTCGAGCATATCTTTTCCTCACTTGTGGTGTTGATGGTCAAAAATGATCAACCTTCAAAAACACGTTTATACAGTAATTGTCTCATTATGTGATATTATCACCAAATCTTCAATTACATTTTTTAAATCAACTTATTTTCTTTCAGCACAGGTTTAATTTTCTCTTCAGAAGTGTTTGAAGGCCTTCGAACTTATTCGAGCTCATGATCTTCAGTCATTATTGCCACAATTACTCACACATAACAATGTTGTTGTTTTTCACTTAAAACTGAGGTTTAATCTCAGATCAATGAGGCCTAAGATCAATAGAAACTCAAACCTGTGTCAGCCGAATACAAGCTGATGAAAACATTAAGTCCAATATTTGGTGACAATGAGAGACGAGTCATTTTCCGAAGGCCGACTAGGAACTATGTGAACTGGTTTTGCTCAGTTATGTCCATCATGACACACAAACCGAAGTCATTCCAGACTCGATGCTCCGAAACGGAAAGATACACGTGATCAGGAAAGATACAACCCAGATCACATGACCGAGGACAGATTATGATCAGTACTCTGATTAGTTATTGATCGCTTCAGCTTGCTCATATTTACTTCTTCATTAATGTGGAAAAGTGTCTGCAATGAAGGAAAAAGCATCATTTACAGCAATGGCTGCCAACATCACCCGTCTCATCAGAATGTGATCCCAGAATGCACTGCAACAGAGATGAATTATTTGACTATTATTCTATGATATTAACCCCGTAAAGCCTGTCGTCTGATTGCTCGTACTCTTTTTGTAAAGCTTGTCCAGCTGATTTTGATCAAGTAAACATCAGAATAACTACAGTAAGATATCTCCGGATGAACTCTTACTGGACTTTACTTGATCCTCCATCAGTCAGTTTCTAGGAGAATCTGATCATCAGGAGCTTTACGTTCACTGTTCCTCAGCGGATCTTCACAAGCCTCTGAAACACCTCACATCTTCTGAGGAGCCTTTATTTCTTCAGCTCTCAGTCAGCATTGCATTATATGTTTGATCATTCTTGGTACTGAGACAAATTACTGGAGATATAGTCAAGCATAGCCAAAATATAGAGCAATGACTGATATTTATATTATTTTACGTAAGTATCTGCTGTACTTTTCTAAATATCTCATTGATTCACGTTACAAGCATCAAAATTATGGAATTTATCGACATGCTCCATATGGATTTGTTTTTAAAAGATATTACATTTGCAGTTGCTTTAAAATAATTTTTTTCAATATTTTTTATTACCTTATGTGTCAAAAACATTTTCATAATTTTTTATAATTAAACAAAAATATAAAATAAATAAAAGATAAAATCTTGTTGCAACATTATACAAAAATCAAGATGAAATATAGCTCAAGCAGAGACGACCGCCATCCCATAACCCACTGACAGCCTGGTGTTACAGCAATGACGGGGTTAATCAAATCATCGAGACTGTCACACACAGAAAACACGTTTGGACATTTTTACAATTACATTAACTATTTTAAATATCATAGCAATTATTAATGTTAAGTAATATTCTGTTTAAATCAAAAATTGATCTGTTAGCATTAGTTCATGCACTGTAATTAACATGAACATCATGATTAACTAACATCAACAAAAAATTAAGAAATGCTGTGAAAATATCTTGATCACTGTTAGTTCATGTTAGTTAATGCATTTACTAATGTTAACAAATAAGACCGTATTTACTAAAACCTTAATGATATAGGCATTTTTTCTTCAATATTATATTAAATATTACATATTTTTGCCTGCATTACATTCATGAGGTTATGTAAGATCAGATGAATGTCATGTCACAGGAAGTCATAGGTCAGTATCAAACTTGTAAGAGCATTCTGTATCATCACATCTTTTTATATCATAAATAACAATCATTAACCTAATTACATAAAATTATGTTGTCAGTTCCCTACAAGTTAACGGCATCTAGGATATTTTGTCCCCAAGACTTACAGAAAAGGATTAAGCCTAGGAGATTTCTTAAACTGCAACGCATTAAATAAACTGAACAAGTAAAGATTGTGAACAAACCTTGAAGTTGGCTTGAGAAAGTCTGACCCATTAAAAAGTAGTTTTAAAAGCTTTGCAGTTTGAAGACGTTCATTCGAAGAAGTCTGAAGTTTAAATACGATAGATATATAAATAGATAAAAATCAGATTATAGACAGAGCGATGCCAAGGACCTCTGAGAGGCTGCTGACGTGTTGCTATGCGGTTGGTAGGGTACCTGGGGTGGTTGCCTTATTATTGACTAGGATGCCAGGTTTTAAAGGGTTAATGCACTGTTAGTTTAATGCCAGACATCATGTTTCATCTGAGGACCTGTAGAGCATCTCAAATGAAGATGCTCCCTCAGTAGTACAGTAGACAGTAAACACAGCGTGTCTTTCAATCTCAGACTGAATGGCGCAGTGTGTGTGTGTGTGTGTGTGTGTGTAAGCAGGCGATTGACTGCGGCTCAGGCTTTTAGAGCGGCCCGTCTGTGTGCTATAATTGAGGTGATGTTATTTAAAAAGCACTCAAAAGCGGAGAGAGACAGACCGATGGAGAGAGAGACGGCAGAGCGGCGCTTTGTTACGGAGAGAGAGAGAGACAGAGATGATCAGAAGAGATGTGTGTATTAACAAACAAACATCTGATAAATGAATGCTGAGATATTATGTGATTTCTGTCAGAGTCCACCTCGTCTCAGCATTTCCAGACATTTCTGGATGGACTCTGAAGCTAAGAAACGCTCTGGCACAAAATACATTTCACTCCTCCACAAGTCTAACGAGTGTTACGAGAGATCCTGCGCAGCAGACAGAGAAACGGTCCACGCATTTGATTGCAGAATATTTGACATGTTCTGATGAAAACGAGAGCATTGTATCGTCCAGCAGGCGAAAGCCTGATCACCCGGTGAAGTAACAGCAGCACATTTCATCTCACGGAGGAAACGCATTTAGAAGATCACCAGGGCTGCATTTAGTTGATCAAAAATACAGTAAAAATTGTGAAATATTATTACTGTTTAAACAGCTGCTCTCTGTGTGAACATCCCTAACAGTGTCATTTATTTCTGTGATCAAATCTGGATTTTCAGCATCACAGAGTCACGTGATCCTTCAGAAATCATTCTGAAACATTTCTGGTTATTATCAATGCTGCCCAATATATGTGTGGAAACTGATACATTGTATTCTTCAGAAGAACAGCATTTATTTGCACAAGAAACATTAGACCTGTCTTTC
>JAUMHR010000047.1:844556-859438 GCA_032361145.1 Enteromius fasciolatus
TATGTGTGGAAACTGATACATTGTATTCTTCAGAAGAACAGCATTTATTTGCACAAGAAACATTAGACCTGTCTTTCCTGTTACTTTTGATCAATTTTTAATCATTTAAATCCTCAATTTAATCCTTAAATAAAAGTATTAATCTAAAGTAATATGAAACGCCCCACATGTTTTTGAACAGTAAATAGTGAGAATATAACATTTAGCGCCAGCTACAGTGTGTTTTAATGTAAATCATATGGAGTGTTACCTTGGTAACGGATGAACGTGTCTCAATCCAGTAAGTGCGGGTGTCGTCGCAGTTAAAGGTGACTGACATCACAACCTGCGTATGACACAAGTTGACGGTTACCCAGAACGCAACTGGAGGGAGGAGCCTGCAGAAAACACCATGAGCCTCTGAGGAAGATCCGATCTGAGCGACTGATTTCGACTGATCACAGTTGCAGACACTTACTGCTCACTGCACAGACACTGCAGCAGGAGTTCACTTTAAAGGGATGGAGAGAAAATATAACAAACAATATTTTTACTTTCCTTGAGAGAAAGAGGCACACTTACAGAAATAATCATCAAGACAATATACTTCAGTGAGAACTGCATTTAAATGAAAATGTATTATATTATACTTGCTGCAGATTTAGAGTAGGAAACATTATTTTATGATAACTTTTATTGTTTTTGAATGATCAAACAATGTTAAACAAAAAAACTAAACCTTTAAATGTGGAGTAATAATGAACAACACCGAGCAAGGACTTCTGTATCGTAAAAAAAGATTAAAACTGAGATTACATTTTTTTTATAACCCAAAATAGGGGGATTTTTAAACTTACCTTTATTTTGGATTTAATTTAATTTCCAAAATGACCATTAATAGTTTTAATTTCTTAAAAATTAATTAATAAAAAAAAAAAGATTATTGATAAAACTAGTCAAATTATTCAAAGAACTAAATATTATTAACATTTCATTTTGAAGGTGTACTAAGTCTCTCCGTAAGTGGCCTTTCACTTCATTAATATGTTATTTTATATGCACAGTATAGTTTCTTAAAAAAGATTTAAAATACACTTTAAGTGCAACGAACACACTTCTATTTCACATGACGTCTTCCTAAAAAACTCACATGAGAAAAACGAGATATAAATGAAATAATGCATGCACAAACTAGATTCAAGATGGCGGCAGTTCACATGTGCATCCGGGGGTTAATGGACAGGGATGCTAAGGGCTGACTGTAAACACAGGGTTAAGTTTAGATTACAGCTGACAGATAGCAGACGCGGCTGTAGCTTCAGCCGTTAATAACACACACTAATTTCCCTTCAGCTCTAAAACCTGACGTTTAATGTCACTGCTCTGAGTTACTGAAATGTGCTGCAATTAAGATCGGTGAATCACCAGCGCTTCGTTACTGTGTGACCTCAGACGGGTTCACGTCTCAGACACACTGGACGGTCAGTGGAAGCACTGGAGCCCCACACACACACACACTCGTCTGCGCTGTGATTGGCTCCCGTGGAGAGCCGCTCTGCTCTCTGATGAGTCTGTGTCACTCAGGCACGAATAACTTTGCTTCTTAAAGCCTGAAACTCGTCTGTACCTGTAAGCATAAAAATACTAGGGATTTACATGAACACATCCTTAACTAGCTCCTGGGGTTAGACGAACAACTAGTCAAGTCACCTGATTAGATTAGACTGGTTTTTGAAATAACTTGTATTTTTATTTTTTAGTGATTCTAGTCTTTTTTTGTTTGTTTATTAGTGTTTTTCTTGTTTCAAATACTCTATTTCTTTTATATTTAATTTTTAATTGAAACTTATTTCAGTTAATAGCCAAAGTAAAGTTATTAATCTAATATTTTTATTTTATTTCAGCTTTACTTTAATTTTCAGAACAATAACTAAGTTTTAAATTCTATTTATAAAACCATATTTTCGTTTAAATTACAGTAACTTTGTTCAGCATTTTCGTAATTTAATAATAATCCTTTTTATATTTCTATTTAGTTTTCATTTATTTCAATCTCATTTTTAGCTATTTTAGTACTTCAGGTAAAACTTATTTCAGCTAGATGCCAAGCTTTGTTTAAACCTTGTTTTTCATCTACATTTATATTAAATACATCAAAGGCCAATGATTTTCTTGATGAAACCTGTCACTGAGCTTGCCGCAATGCCTTCTGGGATTCCACGAGAATGCAACCAGAAGGAAGCATCTCAATCAGATGCGCTTTTACTTGATGTGGTCATTATTGTGTTTCAATGACTGCCTGAAACTGATCCGTCTCACAAAGCAGCATCGTTTTGCCTACATGTTCCCTTAAACTGCTGTCTATGCAGGCGGCTCGCGCGCTTCAGAAGTGAAGTTAGACCTTCGACCCGAGCGGACCGCGTCAGCAAACAGAGAACTATATGAGCGAAGGAGGAATCAGAAATCTGGACATTTGTGCAGTTAATTAAGAGTACAGCATGTGTGAGGTCAGCTGGAGATTCACGGCTTCACTGCGCTATGACAGAGAATCTGAACATTAAAACACGTGTGTGTGTGTGTGTGTGTGTCTGCAGACAGTCGACCCTGCTGGGCTACAACTTACTGAAGTGTTTTTAGACTTTACTGTCAATGCAGTTTAATTAACCAATGAACTATCAGCGAGACAACACGCTAACAAGTTCTCTTCCTCTCTCTGCTCCGTCAGCTTCAGTACGAGTCCAGCTTCTGCTGCTCAGAGACCTTCCTCCTGCACGCATGATGATATTCAACAGAGAAATATACAATTAATGCGAAGATCATCATATTATCTCTATATATAATGGCAACAAAAGTCTTATACGTTTTTTCAAACAAGTGTTTTTGTAACAGTAGGCTGAATGTTATAAAGTCATTGCGAGCGCACACACACACGGACAGACACACACTTTCTCATTCTCTATGGTCTGATGTAATTGTTCTCATCTAATTCCTCTTGATTTGGAGCTCTTCTCCTCGAGGAGACTCTTCTGGACAGACTGAGTGGACATTAACCTACTCCGCTCACTTCATGATGAATTAATAAACAGATCTGACCTCTGACATCATCATGCTTCATACCCAAACGATGCTGCCAGCGCTCGGTGAAAACACAGCATCCGTCCCGTTCTAACGATCAAACCCGGACAGCACTAACCAGAGAGAGCAGGAAACAGTAAGAGATCAGCTCATCGTAATAACTCCCACGTGACAAACACAACAACAGCAGCAGCATAAATAACAGTAACACGCTAATCCACATTATTAATTCATGCCGCGGTGCATTGTGGGTAACACATCACAGCATTATTACCCAGCTTGGAGCTGGTGAGTTTCTGTCTCATGATTTAATGTTGGAAACACGACTGTCGAAGAATAAGAGCTTCACACTTCTTCAATAACAGCAGCAAATGCTGACGAGACACAAATCCGCTCTGCTCAAACATTTCTGCCAAGATCTGCTCTTCTGTGCATTTAATCCTTATTACTTAGGATTATAATACTAATATTTATATATTCAATAATTAGTCATTAATAAGGGGTCTTGTCTATGTAACAGCATTACATTTTTTGTTTTTTTATTTATGCATTATTTTAGTTTTTTGCACTGGTGCACTTCACGGTGTACTTTTGATGTTTATACAATAATTTACATCATTTATTATTATATTTTTTGTATATTTGTAAGGAGTTGTGTGAAGACCTTGTTGATTTTTACTTTATTTTAAATATTTACTGCTTATGTTTTTCATGAATACATTATTTTGTGATTGTGCTAACTGCTGCACCTCAACTGTATTTATTTATTACTTTTTTTAAATACATTTATTTCTACATATTTTTAAGAAGTCACGTGTCTATGTAAAGACACTGCTTTCTTCTTTTTTTTTTAAATGAGAGATTATTTGAATTTTTATATTATGCTTTTGCACATCGTTGCCCCCGATTTTCACTGTGCACAGCAAATTCATCTGATATGCTGTAAAATTAATAAATGGAGCACAAAAACAAAAGGGTAATTTTTTTTTAATTGACGAAACTAAAAAAGCTGAATAAAGAAGCTTTGCATTGATGTACGGTTTGTTTTTTGGACAGTATTTGTCTGAGATACAACCGCTTAAAAATCTGAATCTGTGCAGAAAAATCCAAATGAAGTTCTTACCAATCAATATTACTCATCAAACATTACATTTTATGGTAGGAAAATTAACTAAATATCTTTGTGGAACATGAACTTTACTTAATATCCTCATGATTTTTGGCATCAAAGAAAAATCCATCATTTTGACCCATACAATTAGCTACTGCTGCAAATAAACCTGTGCTTCTTAACACTACACATGTGCTCCAGGGTCACATCTGTGAAATTCACTTCCAGCGACTCTTACCAATCACTGGAATGTCATTTGCACAAACATATATTTCAGTCTTGCACCATTTATGAGCCGTACTCGTATGAATGAATGCAAACAGCCGCCCGAGGGTGTTATAAATATGGGCCGACTTGCCTTGAATAGACTTCAGCTGGACAGACCGCAGCGTCTCAATCAGTGAGGTTATGTTAAAGCACGTCTCTGTGGATGCTTTTATACGGTGACAGTACAAACCCAGCGGCCAGCCCTCATTATCACGGTCACTCCTGAAAAACAAATCAACATTCAGCTCAATTAACATGTTGAGATGAGATATCCAGGGAGCACTAGTTAGTGTGCAAGTGTCCCTGGTGCACGAGCAGCTTTCATTTAGCAGAAACAATGGCAGCACTAATGGAACATGAGAGGCCTGAAACAAAGAGCACTTTACACACACACACACACACACACAGCAGAGCGAGTGTGTTCGAGCTCCACTGATAAGCATTTCTTTCAGTATTCTGTGTGCTGATGTTGCTGGAGTTATTAACACACACACACACTGCGGGTGTTTCATCTGTCAAATCTTAATGCAGTTTAGAGAGTCAGAGTTTAGTCCATGAAAAATGAGCAGAAGGGCAAACACAAGCCACCGTGTGTGAAAGAGATTAATGTTACGAAACCAAAGTGTGACTAAAGCCTTCCAGCTGTCTGACTTCATGATAAACACCTACACACTGGGTTATTAGTTAAATAAAACTAAAAACATACAAAAACATTACCAACATACTTCAATAAAATTAATGTCAACTGAAATAGTCTTTTTTTTTAAGACTAAGGCTATTCGCCAAGCAACATAGTTTCAATTTCAATTCAGTTTTTGTTCAATTTTCATTCTGCATATGCATTTAAAAAATGTTATTTGAAATAAATGTTAATTGAAATAAATATAAATAGTATTTGAAGTACTAAAATAACTGAAAATAAATGAATGATTAAATTAAAAACTACTCTTTTAAAAAACTAAAACAAAAAATAAATGTTACATTAAATAAAATGTATTTTTATTGCGCATAAAATTGTGCATCTTTATTTTACAATATATTGTATTGTATAATATACTGATATGTTGCTATAATTAATTAAGTAAGGTTTTCTATCTGTCTCTGATGTTCAGACTGAATCCTCTAGGACAGAGACCTGCATCGTGAAAGAACACGCACATTATCACACACACATTATTCAACACCTAACAGACAGACACATCGCTGGAGGTTATGAAGAATCACTTAAACAGAGCAAAGTCACGCCGCCCTTCTGTTTGTGTGTGTGTGTGTTTATTCACTCACTCTATCAACATGCAATTCCCTCACACTCCTTCAGTTAATGAACAAAACCTGTGGAGATGAAGAGAGGAGAGGAAGGACAGGAGCTTCTGTGAAGGAACTTCAACATGATGTAGAACTTTTTGTGCTCGTCTTATGAATATTGAATACTGACGGTGGTTTGTTGAAACAGCGGCTCTCTGCTGCAGCTTTCACAAACGTTACTTTTCGTTTCTGTTTGGGACCAATTTTGTGCCTTGAAGGATTGTGGGTATTCAGTTCAGCAGCACGGAATGATGCAACGCACACTCAAGACTACAGTATGATACTGAAGAACGTCTCCGTAGCTCCTGGAGAAAGTTGCATGAATATTTTTAGATAGACTATTTTTAATGTGATATATATATATATTTTTTAAATGAGATTCCTATATAGTTATTTCATTATATATATTATATCTTGCAAAATAATAAAATGAAACGTTCCCTTAACATTTACATAAAACTTCAAAAAGATTTTCATAACTGGGACAAATATTCCTAGAACATATCTTGCATATGAATCAGCAAATCATTCCAATCATTGATAATAATAATATAGATTAATAGTATCATTGATAATAACTGCTTATCATTTATTTGCTTGAAATTTAGTTTTGCATCATAGGAATAAATTACTTTGCATAATATATTTAAATAGAAAACCGTTAATTTAAATAGTAATAATATTTCAACATGTTTAGTGTCTTTATTTTTTTTTTTTTATCAAAACATATTTATGCACATTAACGCACGTTTTCCATATGTGACCCTGGATCACAAAAACAGCCACAAGGGTCATATTTTCTATATATCTGAAAGTTGAATAAATAAGATTTTAATTGATGTATAGGATATTTATCAGACACAGAGTTTTTCTGAGGGTGCAAAAAAATTGAGAAAATTGTCTTTAAAGTTGTCCTCCTCAATGCATATTACTAATCAAAAAGTTCTGATACATTTACTAAATATCTTCATGGAACATGATCTTTATCTAATATCCTAACCACAAAAAAGGAAAATTTTGACCTATACTATTTATCGCTACAAATATACCTGTGCTATTTATGACCGCTTCGGTGCTTCAGGCATATGTACTGTATGCATACATGTATAAACAGACTATTCTGTATTAGTTTATCATCTGAAGTGTGATGTTTAGCAATGCATAAATGACACCTCCCCTTTACAATAATTCAGTCTGGACAGCAGTATAAGATACAACACAGCTCTGCTCTTCCTGACAATCACTCATTCATTTGCATTTAGCAGCGTGCTAATGTTATAATGTCTGAACGGGGATTTCAAAGCAATTTAGCGCATGTGTCTGTCTCTCAGTGAATGAGTGTGTATTGATGCAGCGGTCAGATCGATGGCTGTCCTCTAATCCAGCACACTGTTTACTGACACTAAAAGCCAAGAATTAACCTGCACTTGAGCCCGTCAGAGACTCCCAGAGACCCCAGAGACCCATTGATGGACCGCAGACTCGCATGTCGCCTCCCTGGGGATCTGTTCACACCGAGAGAAAGACATTAGTGAGTGAAGAAGACATTAATGGCCCTCAGACAGACGAGAGAGAGAGCGGTGAATATTCTCAATACATTTCACAGCTAGCAGGAAACGTCACAAATAAACAATCTTCAGTAACGTTAATAGAACGCTCGTTGAAACTTATCTGGTCTTAAATAACGCTCTCACAATGTTAGTGAAAAACATTATTCCTACATTGTGTTTGGAACACTGAACCACTTCAGTTGGACTTTGTCTCACTTTTGTTAAATGTTACAAATTCTTTTGGAATGTTCAGAGATACAATGTAACAATAATGTATCATCATTACTGGAATCTTCTTGTTTTTTCTTAAAATGTTTTAGGTGTAGGTTTTTTAAAATGTTACAAAACACTGAGAGAACAATTAAAAAAACTTCCCATAATGCCTGCAAAATACGCACAACCAATAAAAGATCCAGGGAACGCTTCTGTAACTTCATGGAAACGTTAGAAAAAAGTTTTTAGAACATACGTTTGTTATAAGGGATGTTACAAAGGTGTTGCTAGGGTGTTTCCAGGTATTCGTGAGGTTACATAATACATAACATATTATACATACAATATGTCATCATTTACACACCCTCCATTTGTTTCAAACCTGAACGCATTTCTTTCCTCTTTTCTTTTGAAGAATGCCGACGGTAGCCATTGACTTCTATAGCATTTGTTTCCATGCTATGAAAGTCAGTGGCTACCGTCACCAACATTCTTCAAAACATCTTCTTTTGTGTTCAACAGAAGAAAGAAACTCAGAAAGATTTGGAACAACTTAATGTTTATTCCTTTCATCTTATATTTTTTTCCCAGTCATCACAGGAGAGCTGGCCAGGGAATCCGAAGAAGACATCAACAGAGTACAGTGCTTTATATTGCTCGTAAACCAGGGCTTCAAGTGTAATTCAGCAGCAAATACAAAAGGCAGAAACAGAAACGAGTCAATCAGTTTTTTGAGTTGAACACAAGCTCAAGATATCTTCACTTTTTTCTACAACAAAAAATACATAATTAATACCTTCTTGTATGAATAGTGTTTCCATCAATGATTGTATGTGTTAATCGGTAAAGAAAGTTAATGATAAACTACATACGAAAGAATTATAAACTTTTGTCATCACCGAGCTTATGAAACAAATTCTGGGATATCGTTGAAGAAACCAGATGCAACCTTTAGATAGCGAAAATATGTCATTCCTGCAACACTCTATTGAATAATTCTAGTCCTGATAATATTTTTATTGACCTGCAACCATATTTTAAGACTTTGGCCCAGTTTCACCGACCAGGGCTGTCAAAAGTTTAGTTGCAACCCTTATTAACCACACCTGATCCAGCTGATCAAGTCATGAGGGTTATTTGAAGACTGCATAGTATGTTTGCCGGAGAACGGCTGGAACTAAACTCTGCAGGGCTCCGGCGCTCCAGGAACTGAGCTTAGACTAAGCCAGGATTAAACCAAAGTTCAACTTAAGTCATTTTTATAAACATGCTTAGAAAAAAAGTTTATTTCAGTTGAAACTGCTCAGACTTACTTTGTAGTCTTAAACATCGTCTATAACGTATTTACAGTGCAGCTTTTTTCTGAATTCTGTCAGTAATTAATCACTTCCTTGTGGTTTCAAACCCGTAAGACATCTTCGAAACACAAATTAAATCCGAGAGCTCATCAACATTCAGAAATGCTTTATAACTCAGTGCGTATGTTAGCTGGGATGCTGTAGAAAATACAATCTGTTGCTAGACTATGTGATCCGGAAAAAATGGTAAATCTATTAACACTCGCACAACTGACAGCATAAAATGCTAATAACTGCATCGGTGCGGTTATGCAACGCCGTCTTACATGTCACACACAGGCCGAAAACCGCAGCAGTAACAGGTTCCAAATGCTTCCCATTGATTTTTATTTGTCCTGATCCCGGCTGCTCCCTTAGCCCCCAGTGAGAGTGACAGGCGGCTGATGGACAGTTCATTTAAACTGAGACAATCACTCCGGGCTGTCTTTCTCTCTCCCTGTCTCCCATTCCTTCACTTCATATGGCTCTTTTCTGGGGCGGCAGACAAAGCTATCGCTGCGAGAGGAGCCGTGCTGATTGTTCGCCTGCATTGTGTGCTGCTGCTTTGCTAAATGAGAGCCTCGGCTGCAGGAACGGAGGCTCTTCTAATAGCAGCTGTCAATTAAAGCGCCCTCCCCGATGGGATTCGGTGGTATAGATGTGCGTATATGCCGAGTGGACGGCGTGGGCTAAATTGGCATGTGAACTAACGCTAATTAAACACACACAGATCAAACCAACAGCACTGTCTGCTACTAATCAAACTCTCAGGCGCTTACTTTCTGCTCTCATTAAACAAACACAACACTGTTGAAGAGCGACTGACAATGCGGAGAAACATCATGCGAGTGCATGGCTTGAGCAGAAGCACGGCGTGTGTGTCATGTGTGAGCGTGTTTAATGTCACGATTAACAAGCAAGCCTCAAAACGCAAACACAGACATCTTCTGCTTCCTCAAAAACACTGGGTTTTTCCCCAGTAGATGTCAGTGTAATCTTCACATCCTCAAACACTCGGGCACATCCATGCATGCTTGAAAGCCCTCAAACACACCCCTGGCAAAAACATAGCACTATGGTGACTCTGTTGCGCTTCGAAATGCACCACATATTTAAATGCTGCTTTAATAAAGCACTTCAAAGAACAGCGTGGTTTCCAAAAACACCCCATTATATTAAAATATTACATTCTTATGGTAATACTTTATTTAGGAACACAATCAGAACATCCGCTGCTTTGATCTTGAGTTAATTGACTGGATAACTCGTTTAATCTGATGTCAGGTCACATCTCAGCGCTGAGCTTCGGTGGACGTATATATGACTACATATACCAGGTTAATCATGATTTTTTTATGACCTATACTAAAGAAACCATGACGGCGTATTAATGTGAATACTCTCAATATATATCAGCACAGCTAATAGTGAAATTATGAACAAACATTTAAAGCACTTTTCTTGATATTGAATATATGCTGTTGCTCCCTATATATATATATATATATATATATATACAGTGACAAACAGAATTTCAGAGCTACCAAACACACACCTTACCGCTGGCCTGTTTCAAATGAACTGTCTGACGCAACAAAGGGCGTAAACAGTACAAAGACCAAGCCAGCCAATAGGAGCTCTGTTAACCCTTTCTCCATATGGTAATTTTCCAGTGTGATTATTTAATAGATCATAATTTGCTCTGTATATAACTCTGTTACACTAGAGTATTGCTATACACTTCTATTTCCAGGTGTTCTGGGTATAATTTTGCTAACTGATACAATGTTTTGGACACACCACGATGTACAGCAAAGTACTGTAATACTACAATGCTACGTTTTTTCGACTCGTGCCATAACAAAACCAGGGTTAATAATGTAGAATGGAACACATTTCTGGACGTGCACACCATGTTTTTGATCATGTACCATAGTACTGCCGAGAGCGTTACACATGGAGCGTAGCGGGAAATTTTCCG
Source organism: Enteromius fasciolatus (assembly GCA_032361145.1). Classification (NCBI taxonomy): domain Eukaryota; kingdom Metazoa; phylum Chordata; class Actinopteri; order Cypriniformes; family Cyprinidae; genus Enteromius; species Enteromius fasciolatus. Next base: position 855,375 of record JAUMHR010000047.1, read on the forward strand.
CTAAAAGGTTTTTGTGGTTTAGCGCGACACGGCTCTGCGAGGACGCGCCGCGCGTCAGAAAAAGAGCCCAAATCCCGCTTAATCCTCACCGCGGCGTCCGGAGATAGAATCGATCCCGCGCTCATTCACCTGAACGTCACATGCATCTAATCCAGTTAAAGCCCGTTTCCCGACTATAAAACCCCGAGCCTGGCGCGTCGCAACGCATTTGCGCGTAAACACTGTCAACTGAGCGATATTGAGGAATCTTAGACGCCTGTAAAGCGAAGTGCGTTGATGATGTGAGAGTGATGCTGTGAAGGGACCTCCTGCGTCTCCTCCCCTCCCTCCTGCTCCTCATTTCGCGTTCACCCACGAGAAGAGATCCGAGCGTCGAGCATCATGTCCTCAGACGTCCAGCTGCGCGAGCAAACGGACAGCAGCGACCCCGCGGGCGCCAGGAGCGACTGAGAGCAGGTAGGACAAACTACGCGTTATATAGAAAACAGCGCGACTGATTAGTTACATCACGCGCGGGCCATTGTTATTAACTGCGAACAAACGCACGCGCGTAAAGGAGCGCAAGTGCAACGAACACAAAATATTTTTAAAGCGTTCCGCTGAGCCTGAAATCGAGCCGCGGAGATTCCAAAAGCAACCCGGATTTCGCGCGCTCTCCCCTTCCTAACTCACTCAAGCGCGAAGGCAACTTTAAGACTTCACTCATCAGACACCATTTAGACTGTTCTCTTCAGATCCGAGCGCGCAACCCAGAGCAGAGTGGAGCTGCAAAATGCGCTCCGTTTGCGCGCAGACTCACGCCAAACGGATTTACGCACAAACCAACTTACATTCGACCTCTGTAATAACATTCGGGTATCCGCTTACACATTTGAGGTTTAGAAGAAACCGATTTGGTTGAGTCAGGTGCCGTTCAAGTTGTGCGTAAAAGGTTTTTGCGCACTCAATTTGAGCGCGACAACTCGTTTTAAACACTGAACGGACTAATTATGTAACCTAGTTGGTCAGTCGCTCTTCATGCATCTGCTTGAAATAATGCGAAAATATCCGCGCGGGTTGAATATAAGTGCCTTGCCACTGATTTGGACATCGTCCCGATTCATTGTGTGTAGTGATTCTCCCGCTGATGTGATAGACTGCTGATTCGCTCTTGTTCTAGGCTCTATCGCCGTTCATTTCCATTTACAGACGTTTAACAAAAAAGACACAGACCAAACGCATGTCTCCAACTCAACAGAAATGTGGAATTGACTTTACGCGCTGTGAGCTGGACGGAGCATTTCCTTAATGCGCGTTTTGTTTTATTCTCCTAATGAAGTTCATATTTGTACTTGGCTGTTCAGGTTCTGTTTGATTTCGCAGAGCACTAAAGCGTTCAGAAACGAAGAGGGAACGGTCAGGCAGAACCGTCCTGGACCCTAATGCGTTTCTCTAATGTTTGTGCAGGGATTAACTGTTATTAATCAATAGAGATTGATCAATAACTTGTGCTGGAAGTTTTCAGCTGAAATCTCGATTTATCTCCTCTGCTGCGCCGTTCATAGACCAGGACGCGCGCGCGGAATCGATCAGATCGCTGCTCTCATCGATAATCAAAGCGCGTTACGCGGCAAGTGGCCAGATCTGCTATTTTTTACCTTATGTTTGGCAAATATTTCACAGAGGTAAAGAAAGCAGATTCACTCATGACTGCTGATAATTTAGGTATCGATTTCAGCTGTGCTCATAAAGTGATTGATTATCGTTCAGGACACGAGCAGCATATTGATTATCAGTGGATTTGGCACTGACGGATTGTTGCGCACCTCAAAGAGTCTCTCAGTAAAAGATGCGTGAAATGAGGAAACGAGACAGAGAAAATCCAAATGCGCAAAGACGCGGAGGAACCCGACGCTGTTCTGCTACAAATGTGCCGATCTGGAACGAGTGCGCGTTTGGAACGAAGCTTTATTGAGAGTGAAAGGGCTTCTAGAGATGTTTTTAAGCTGTTGAACGCTTTTCGCTCTTTGGGTTTGGCGCGTTCTGCCCTGTTAGAGTGCGCGTTACATGCAAACGGGCACGCGCATGGACGCGCACAGGTACACTGGGAAAAAAACGCCACAGCAAATACTGGCAAGGGAAAATATTACGTTACCACACACACACACACATATATATATATATATACATATTAATTTTCCATATACAATTGTATAATATACATTTTTTTAAATAAATATCTATACAGTTACAGTTAGTCTAAATCAAACAGCAGTTTGCGTTGTTTTGATTAGTTTAAAAAAAATACAGCTAGCAATGAAAAAAAAAAACTTCATATATTCATTCAAGAAATGCAAATCATGTTTTTTAAATTTAACAAAACAGAATCACATGGTTTGTTAATAGCATCTCACTAAGGCTCTTAAACATGTCTCTGAGCATTTACTCTCCAGTACATGTTTACAACACAAACAAGTCTCTCTCTTAAAGGAAAACGGACTGAAATATTGAGGACTCATTGTCTGTCCAATCACCAGCTCTCTAGAATGAGAACGCCCCAGCCCCTGATGTCACATGACCTAATTTACACAACATGAACCCAGCTCAAGTCGTCCAATGTGATCGGCACTAAATCCAGATGAACCCTAAACATATTTTATCATTAAAACATGCGTTCAGTTTATGACTAGAAAGGGGTATTGTGTTGGTTGATGCTGTTAAAGTCCTGTTAACGGCCTGATGCTGAATTTCACCTGGCCGTCAGTACACACCTTTTCATCTTCAACATCTATTTTAAGAATCCCCTGTGTTTGGCTGATGCTGGTAAAGAAAAGACATAATGATCTGTGCTGGGTACACATCAACACTCCGTAATACACACCAGCTGCTGCGTGTGTCTTATCTATGCTGTTCTTGCATTGGTTAAATCGGCCCGTCAAAGTCTTTCAGCCGCTGATGGACTCTCGTTCACGCTGACCTGTGTGCGTGTTTCACTGCAGACAGTGCTGTTGTGCTGTTTAATGGCAGCGTGAGGGTGTTTAGGTGAATAATGTTCATAGAGTTGCAGCTGAAATCATTTCGACGTGCTAACAGGACTGTAGAGACCATGTCAGACTGATACACACACACACATACTCACAGGGACTCCAATCATTCACACACTCTCCTTCTCATCTGTTATTCACACACACACACTTAGTGTGGCGGGTCAATAACATGAAGAGCCCTGGGTACTGAGTGTGTGAGAAAGAATCATTGCTCCTGCTTTATTTGTAGCGCTAGTTGTTTGTCACAGAATCTGACTGCACAAGAGCAAAGAGCGTCTGAACATCTGGGTTCAGCTGCATAAACAGCCACCGTGTTAAGTCTGTGTCATAAGACCAACCATGGTATGACCTATTCTAAAGAACAAATCTGATTTACTTGTAAGACTAGTCGAAATAGTTTATGCAGTGTGGTTGTAAAGTCATGTAATGATTTCTGTATTTTGGAAGCGATAGCATGCGTACAAACTGTACAAATCTGGAGACAAACTTGTTAAAACGGCATGAAACGGAAGCTGTGACCATCTATTCTTTCCAATTGTGACACATATGAGTAAAATGGCTGCTCCAACGACATAAAAAACACGCAGCAGGACTTGATTTTGTCCACTGGGAATTGACTGAATCGACTGGATCGTTGTTGTTTACTAATTGCGGTGATCTCATGCCTGTGCCACGACATCAGAGAAGAGATTGCACTGGAGAGCGGAAATTAATGTTCTTGACCAAAGATTGCGGGGATGTGAAGAAAAAAATATTTATGCAGACATATGAATCTGAATGAACAAATACTGCGTTGTTGGACTTCATGGCACATAATCATCTAATTCAGAGAAAATTAGACAATTAAAGTTTGTTTTTACGGGCTTAGGGATAGGGTTAGGTTAGGTTAACCCTAACCCTTTAATAACGTTCTCAACACATTAGTACAAAAGCACTATGTACAAATCTGTAATGTGAAACAATTCATTTGAATGTCCGTCTTAGGTTTTCTTAAATGTTGTATCAAAATGTTCCGAGAACATTCCAAAGTAACATTCC
>JAUMHR010000047.1:885350-919037 GCA_032361145.1 Enteromius fasciolatus
CAGAATTTTGCAAACAATAATGACTGAAGCCCAGAGAGGCTGTGCATTATTATTGGTTTCTGCCTGGTTTTCATGAGATCATGACTTATTTGTCTCAACAAAAAGAGCATAAGAGTTTTGCACTCAAAAAATGCCAACTCAAAATGTTGTTTTAGGATCTTTAGGTAGTAAACTATGCTTAGTATCGTGAAATATAACATCTACATGAGAAATACAAACCGATTTGGAGCACTACAGTACCTGACCCTCAGCTCAGACTTCATTTGGCATGTCTGTGAAGTATGTGTTTGGGTCGCATATGTGGAGATGAGCTACATTCCCATTTAGTCCCTTCACAAACACACACGCTTGGCTGTGGAGAGCACGTTAGCAGAGCGTATCTATCACAGACTGCCACTCACCTGCATTAATCTTTCACACACACCTTTCTCATTGAGGTGCAGTAATTACAACATGCATTCAGTGCGGCTGATTGTGAGACGCAGCTAATCGCATTAGCTAATCCTGCAGCCGCAGAATGCAGCTGCTGAGAGCGTGAGACCTCTTCATTTCCCCCGTGCTGAGCTCCAAACACCTCTGACTGCCCCTCACTGCGGATGATTACTGCACGCCTCGAACGGATCAACTCCAACTCTCAAGACCTTATGCATGAGAAAGACTGAGAGAATGACAGATAGGATGAAAATGACAGCTGGAGCAATAAAACAAAAGAACAACAAATAGAATAAATAAATGGCACGATTGATAAAATTATAGACTTCCTACCACCATTCAGACCTTCTGGTTGGCCAAATCCATAGATATAAAGAGTGGCCTGAGCACTGAAAACTGAACTGGGAAGTGGTACGGAGACTCTAAATCCAAATAAACCTGGCATAGCTATATATGTACCAATCATCCTTCACAAGCATCCAATCTTCCTCCATGTTATTCTCAAATTTCATACAGGTTACCACCAGCTCCAAAACCTGAAGATCTCAGAGAATTACTATCCTCCCTCGTGTCTGAAAACCTTGCAGGACCAAAATCCAGTCACTCCTGCACCCGGATCAGTCACTACTGAACACACACCACCCACTGTTCCTGAATCAGTCACAAGATCTCAGTCACCTGATTACTTACACCTGGTCCCTTAAGGGCAGACTCACCAAACAGTCAGCGGCTGACCTCAAGGTTTATACGCTTACTATCTCAGCATCTACCTGGATATCTGTCTACCTGTCTGCTGGAATTCCATTCTCTCAAATTCTCCAAGAAAGACCGAATATCCTTACCTTTCAACTACTTACCTGTTGTGCCTTGTGAACTTACCTGTAATGTGGATTGCTTCTTCTGAGGACTGTAGTACATCAAGTTATACTCACCTGTGATTCTCACCTGCTCTGACTTCCTTTGCACTGTGGTCTGTCATATCAACAATGTGATGAGATGATACTTACCCTTATTGTCATCATAGAGGTTTGTCTGAAGTTGTACTTGCCTGTAAAGATCTTCATCGTCAGAAGTCCGTGCACGATCACTGATTCATGCGGTTAAGCTATCCAGTTATAATAACCAGCGACTGTATATGATGATTCCAGTACAACGACCCTTTGTTGTGATCAGTATTGCCTTTCTACCTTGTGAAACACTATTGTTGTGGATAAGCACGGTTTTATATAACTTCCTTTCATCTCTGGTTTGTCTGAGCGTGACAATTGGTTCCACCAAGTCACCTAGCACCTTGGGTTACTTTAAGCAAAAACATTAGTTTCAGAGTATATATACAGAGGACCCACCTACACCATTCCCAAGTTAAGCAAGATTGGCAGACACTGAGAATCTGTTTTGTCAGATGGACCTGAACTTTGAGTCTTAGAGAGCCCCTGATTTAAATCGTGGAGATAACAGCTGCATTCCAGAAGTTTGGTTTTCAGCGACTAGTCATTGGTGGGTTGGCTAAAAACCTTAAGACCTGCAGGTGATACTTAACTGAATTTTGAGTCGCACAGAAGCCAGCTTCTTCTTTGTAACTCCACATAACATTTTAAACTAGCTCCACTGTAAAGCCTGGTATCATGAAGTGGATGTAGAGAGTGAATATGTACACAATAAAACTTCTGTGTATCAATCAGCAATTCTGTTCCTTCTGCCATTCTATGGAACATTACTTGACTCAATGCAAAGCATTTGCTAAACTTACCACTAATTGGAGGAGAACAAAGAGAGGGACAAATGGCTAGGTCTGTAAGATGGAAGAGGGTCTGAACACAGTAGAACAGGGAGCCAGGGAAGAGCTAGAGACCAATGTGGAGCTGGAAGGTGGCCAGGGTGGAGATGACAGAACTAAAGACTCCCACGATGGAGCAGTCCATGATAGTAGAGAAGATGGGACCAAAGATCTCTGTAAAACTCTTGTTCAGTTCAGTTGATTCTGTGAAGCGTTCATCATCGGTTATGTTACGACGGCTTTCATCGTTCATGAGAGAGTTTGGGATCATGGCATCATTTCCAGGTGGTTGTTGGTTGTTGTAAAACCTTTGATGCCTTTTGCCACACATTCAGCAATGGTGCAACCATAGCTGGGGACCCTGGCGTAGCAGCCATAATGGAACGAGACTCAGGCATGGCTGCCATGATGACTAAGGACTGGAGTGACCTCAATAGAGGCAAATCTCTGAGTGCCTTCACCAAACTGAGCAGATGGTCACAAACCCCTCTCACTACAGGATTCAGCTACCAGAGCGTTAAACCAAAGAGAGGTCTGACAGATGACCATACCAAACTACAGAAGTCTGCTTTTAGAGGCTACATCAGGACTGATATCTGGAGCAATACCTGCCAGAAAAATAAATTAATTAACTTTACCTTGCCAGGAACTTGCATTCCAGTGTAGGAAAAACCCTAATTCTGGCTCATTTCCTGAAGTGGAAGATTATTACCAAGATGAGATCCTTCACCAGTAACTGTTGATGTTTGGAAAATGGGCTTGGCTCCTTTTACAGATTTAGTGGTTTAACCAAAATTGGGGGTCAATTAAGAAAACCTGAGATCATTAGAGAGACAAACAGATTTAGATTTAAATGCTCACGGTCTCTTCACATAATACCAATCTTTGGAGGTGAAAGAGGTGAACACATGCTCACACAAAATCAAAGCGCATGAATTTATGAGCACATCTATATTCTGATCACATCAAACTGCAATATTTTCTATCATCACATGGCTCATGCAGTCGCAACGTGCTGATTACAGTATTTTAATAATCTCTCATTTAGATCATGGTTATTATGGAAAGTTCCACATTCTGAATGCCATTTTTAACATCTACGCTTGAAGCTCCTTGATATGTGCAGGTCATTTAAAATCCTTCAAAGATGTTTTACATTTTGCCTTTCAGCATAATAAACAGGACAAACTATACATGCATCTGCACAATAAAACAGAGCAAAGAAGAACAGCAGATGGTTCAGATGAAGATTGGCATTGATTCTTCCTGGATAAAGGGCCGACTCATAACAGGGACATTGAAAGGGCATATAAACAGCTTATTCCCCAAAATTACTCAATCACTGGGAATAAATGGGATTTGAGAACTGAGATCTGGGGAATAAAGTGGGATTATCCTTGGACATGTAATCACAGTCACTGATGCAGGCTGGGTCATGATATTCACATCCACAGGCATTAAAGGGATAGTTCATCCAAAATGAAAATTCTGTCATGATTTACTCACCCTCATGTTGATTTAAACCCTGTAAGCAAAATACAGAATACGACAGACAAAAGGGAGATAAGAGAGTGGAATGCTATAAATGCAATATTCGTAGTACAAAATACTGAGAAAAACAAAGACATGATGCAACAGCCAAACAATCAACAGTCATCTTTCAGTGTACTGTTTAAGATGGTGGATTTCATATCATATTACTTCGACCTATTCCCAGTTTTGAACACACAAGGGTGAGTAAATGACAAAATTGTCATTTTTTGAGTGAACTAACCTTTTAATAATTTATAGAAACCTCACAGATACAGCAGTCATGCCTCCAGCAGCTCGGCTTCTTTAAAACAGCTTATTTTCCACGCTTCACACCTCTGGCACTCCAAAAATTACTGAGGAGACAGCAACTGGAGAAGTTGAACAGCATCACCAGCCCTCTTCTTCCTCCTCTGTCTTTGATTTCCCTCCGATTTGCACGTCACAGGGAGAGAGAAGAGGAGAGAGTTTTGAAAGCACTCTGCTAAAAGTGTGCAGTGACCCAGTGCAAACCCTGGAGCTGCTCATCACACACGGACACACACGCATGCACGATACGAAAACCACAGCCTGCAGCTGCCCACCAGCCCTGAGCCATCATTACTGCTATGGTGACCATAATATGACTGCAAGTATGTATGTGAGAGTGTGCTAGCTGGACTGAAAATACAGTGCATACACAGTTGCTCTGTTCCAAAAGTCTGCGGCCTTCTTGTTTACTGTCTACATAGGCAGCTTCCTCCCAAAAGGTTGCTCACACTGGCATTTGGGCATACCTGCCAATGCAAACAGTTATTTAATATAAATTAGCAACAAGGGAAAAAAGTGACCGATTTGTGTTCCTTGACAAGTACTTAACTACACAGTAATGCACAAGACCTCTCACCACTTGCCCCCACGGTCTGACCTTTCACAAGGACTCACATTGTCTCACTATCCTGTTACTCTAGTGTCTTACCTGTTCCAGTTAGTACCTGTTTATCCAGCGACTCCAGGGTCTTACAGAATTAACCATTTCTCTAGTGTATTACCTGTTCTACATTGATTACCTTGTATGCAAATACTCCTTACCATTGTATTCATTGCATACTTGTTAGAAAAAACAAACAAACTTACATTTACAAGTTCACAACCTCTTCAGATGCCAACACTTTCCTTTTTCAGATTTCTATGTTTCTGCTTGTTCAGTGGTCCCAATCCTGTTGATCTTTATTCGTTGCCCATTTTCACTTTGCAATCTCCTGACATCCAGGGTCTAAAAAACAAGAAGATGGATGACATCTCTCAGCTGCACACTGAGACTCAAAATTCCCTCCACTGAGCTTGAATCCATTCTTCAGCCATCCCTGACTGTCAACCCCATCGACTGGACCTTGTTCAGAGGGATGCCACTACATACCTGCCACTCTCCATCCTACCCTCATGGAAGCTTAGTCCACTCTGCTTTGTGTAGGGTTGTCCTGAATGTGCCATTGTCAAGTCACCTCGCTACCTACTAGCTGGCAAACTGTCTTGACCAACATCAACCAAGATCACACCCAGGACTTACCATATTTTGGAGGGCATACCTATATCCTCTTAGCAATCAACCAGTTCTCCAAAACCTGTTAATAGTTTCCCAAAAAGACGAACCACTGTGATGGAAATGGCTGAGATCTTCCTCCAACACATCTTTTGAAACTTCAGGAGGACGAAATATCTGACTGTAGACTCCAGTTTGTCTCCAGAGTCTGGTGTCTCTTCTTCCTCATGACATTGAGCTTCTTTGCTGGTTATCATGCAGACAAAGAAGAAGCTCCAAGAAATAGGACGCATTCTGAAGACATACTGCCATACCAACCAACATAGCAGGTGCCGATTCCTTTCCTGGATCTAGTGCACACAAACCCTGCATTAGCCTGTGTCCAAACCCTTTTGTGTGCTTGTTTATTTCATCAGGTGAACCTTCGGCAGTTCCAGCTGGACCACTGGTTCCATAAGAGCGTGAGGGTTTGGGATGCATCCCAATTTTACCTTCAGAGGGTAATACAGCACCAAAAGACCCACAGTTCATGCACTCCAACCTACCTGGCTTTCTGCCCTGGATATCTGGCTCAGTCTGTCAAGCGTCAAGTCTGCAAAGTCCTCAATTTATCGGCCTCTTTACCACAACGAAAAAGTGAAACCAAGTCATATACCAGTGAAATTTCCTTGCTATATGCTGTCATCAGCATCCTCGATTCCTGACGTTCGAGTCATCTAAAAAACTTGGTTGACTGGGAAAAAACACCCACAAGAACAGTCCTGGGTCTCTCAGATGACATCCAGATTTCTGGCCCTTTTCCCGCATCTCTCACGTAGAACACACCAACAGCGCAGCTCCAAACACAAGCCTCATGAGCAGTCATTTTTCCAGTGACGCACATGATTCTCCAGCAACACTCTTGACACTGCAGCATCTCACCTGTTTCTCCTGTGCATGTTCTCCAGCTTCCTGTTATCGTGTATGTAAACACCCCTTACCATCATCTTGTGTCTGCTGCATTCTTGTTCCCAATGTTTAATTGTGTATCCGCGTTATAACGCTATAGTCTGTGATATATAGCGCTGGTTAGCTTACCTGTATCCACCATAGACACTACAAATTATGACAAAAAAACCTGACCCCATGACAAATACAAATTGACCCCAAACTGGGTTATTTTTTAAATAATAAAGGTTTTATGTAACAGTTTGACTCGTTAGCATTTTTTGTAGTGTTGACTTCAGGCGAATTGCATGGAAAACAATGGATAGCAATTTGACCCCAACACAAATGTAGTACAACAAGAACATACAATGAAGTTAGATCATGTGACAACAACACAGCAGGCCACAGTCTGAATTTTGCCAAGTAATACAGCATAGTGTTTCACAAACTATTAAAAATGGATGGCAGCATAGAGTAAATACTGCGCAATATGGAGTAGGCAGCATACACGTATTACAGTTAGCATAAACACAAACACACCGACTGGCATACACACATGAATGCAGCGTGTATGTGCACTTTCTGCGTTGAATAGCCAGATGGTCTCATTCATTTGCCAAAATGTGCAGCACACTGCCAGAACAGACTGTGTAAAACACTGAGAATCATGATTTTTTTTTAAATTAGATCAAACTATTTTTATCTGTTTTCATTATTGAATAAATGTATATTTATAATAAATATATACACTGATCTCACTGCAGTGAATACTGGCTTTTATGTCTGTAGTGCACCTTAAAATGCTCCCTACACAGGCAGCTCACTAGAGACCTGCGAGTGACAGCAGCACAGATATGCTAATGGCCGTGAAGGTCTGCACCTCTAGTAAGTGAGGTCTGTTCCTGCAGACCTGGTGTTGTAGTATCTGCCCCAGTGTGCGTGACGCCTGCACATTAAAGCTGCCTCTGTTCCAGCCTACAGCCATAACCCACCGTGCACTAATATATATGATAATCACAGCAGCACACAGCAGTGAAGGCTAATATAATTTCCCCTCCCATAAGAGATTTCCTGTCTCGCTTGGCCAGCGTTCCTGCTGTCAGAGTGAGCGTACGCCTCCTGAGGGTCGCGCTATACGCAATTTACACTAACAGCTTTATACAAATCATTCACACTCAGTCCCTCCCCGAGTGCACTTCATATGTACATTACCACATGGGCTGTGTTCCGAATGGCATGCTAGCTGGCACATACTTGGTGCAGTATGCACACTGTGCGCACCATCTGAATTTACTCAAGACTGCCTAAGACATTCCCCAAAATTAGCAACGCAGCAACTGTATGCCACATTACAGAGTGCTCAACTTGACTAAAATGTGTGATTAAAATCACAATATTAATTTAACGTACAGTAGTATGTTGCAGCACTAGTATGAAAGACAGACAGGTCTCAGCTCTGCGGGCGGTCGGGTGCTACACAAACAAACAAATCAAATGCTGAAAAGCAAACAAACACCACGAGAAAGCCCTTAAAGCACCATTAATAGCTCATTACGTTGCTCAAATGAAACCCCACTCACACTATCAGCCTTTCCGAGTGCATGAGCTTTTATGAAGCGTGCTGCCTGACTGCTTATTCACTGCCGCTTTAGTCAGAGAATTTGATTTTGCAAATCAAGACCTTGCTGCACTACAGCCACGCTGACTAAAACGCTTTCCTGCCAGGACAGTTTGTGGCATACAGACAATTTCCACTGATCTCTTATGTCTGTACTCTATCCAGAGATCTTCACTGGAGTGGAAATCAGCATATGACTAATATATTTTTAAAAGATGCATTCAAAATGATCCATTTCTTTCAAGCCAAAAATCATTAGTATATGAAACATGATCTTTACTCAATACATATATTTTGTAAATTTCCCATTGTAAATAATAAAAACATTTTTTGTTTAGTAATATGCATTGCTAAGAACTTTATTTAGACCATTTTAATGCCAGTTTTCTTAATATTTTTATTTATTCAGCTTTCAGAAGATCTTAATTTTATTAATTGTGATCATTGTTTTGTGGTCCAAAGTCACATATTGTCTAGTTAATACTAAAATAAAACTGCCTCATTTTGTAATGGTAAGTTGTAAGGCAGAGCACGTTATTACATTTTGATTAAAGAGGCCGAACATTTAGCCTTTGGACGATGAACATAAATTTGGTATAATAAGACAGTGCACTGAGACAGTAAAGAGTGAATTTTAACTTCCCGTGGGTTTTGAACACAACCCTTAAACACCGCCTGATTCCCAGAAGCCCTGGAGTCTTGTTGTCCTGGTTTATTTGCACAGTTCCTAATGAGGATGTATTAGTGGGCTTATTTTGGCAGCAGCTTTGAGAAATGACTTTATTTGCTGGACACCTGCCAGTCTTCTTCTCAAACATTAGCACTCGCTTTCTGTCTCTGCCTCAGTCACATCTCAGGGATGCTAAAATCGCTGCACGCTAATACCAACATTAGAAAACCAGCATGCTAGCTCTGTAATGCATCATCGCTGTCAGCAGCTGATATAAAAGCTAAACCTTTAGAGACTGTGTAACACTGTGCTCTAACCAAGAAAACCCACCGTGGGTGGGGTAACATAAAAAGTGATAAATCTGATCCCTTCCACATTAACCTGTTCAGTGCAGGGCATGTTGATGACTAAATCCATCCACAGTGAAATCTCATTGGTTTAAAATCATGCTTAAGCCAATGAGATTACTTGCCCATTCAAAACTGGCTGCTGTGATGCTAAGGTGTTCTGGATAGTTGCCAGGGTGTTGCTACACAGTTGCTGAAGTGTTCGGAGTAGTTGTTACTTTGTTTCCATGTAGTGGTTGGAGTGTTTTGGGTGGTTGCCAGGGCGTTGCTAGATGGTTGCTTACCTCATGTCGATGACATTCTGTTCTTTAGATATGGCTGAGGTTTCTTCTTGATTGTAAAATGGGACATTTTGCACCCATTTTATTTCCAACAGGTAAAACTTTGAAGTGAATTAACATAAATGGTGGGTTAAGCGAACACGCCACTTTTTTTCCAACTCCTCTACAGTTAAACATTGGTCTGGCTCTAGCTCTTTTAGCTGTAGCTTAGCATAGATCAATGAATCTGAAATCTGATTAGACCGTTAGCATCACACTCAAAAATGACCAAAGAGTTTCCATATTTATCCTATTTAAAACTTGACTCTTCTATAGTTACATCATGTACTAAGACCTTTTGATTTTCAGTCAACCTTAGTACATGATGTAAATCAAAAATCTTTGGTCATTTTTGAGCGTGATGCTAACGATCTTATCAGATTCAGTGATCAATGCTGAAAGAGCTTCCTCCAGACTCGGTGATCGGCTAAATAGATTAAAAAAAACAGATAAAACTCAACTGTTGGGCATGTCAAAAAAATAAAAGGGCTTTGAAAAATGAGCCTATTTAAAAAAAAAGTGGTATGTTCCTTTAAGTTAACACTTAATCTTTGCTGCATATTATAAGATCGATTATTATAATCATGCTTGACTTAAAAAAAAAAAAACAGTAACAAACATGTTTAAATTGACTGTGACATTGGATATCGACTGATGGCGGTTAGCACATGTGTCATACTGACCAAGTCTGAGCACCCCCAAGTGTTCCCCAGTACCTTAGATCTCAGACGGATGGTGGTGGAGGGATCCAGACAGGCTTCGGGCTGAACAGTACTCACGGGCTCAAACACACAGCAATATTTTAAAGCCATTACTCCTCCACGCTTTCGCTGGGAGGAGAGAAAATGAAAACCAATCACCCTTGAGCACATTACAGACTTCAGTCAGCTCAGCCTCTCTTGTGTCCTCTTTATCTAACCAATAAATCTCTCTCGCTGCAGCACAATACTGTCATTCACACACAACACTGTCCTCGTGTCAAGAGTTTATACGGAGTAATGTAATACCAAACCACTCGGGACATAAAACGACAGCCACACAACATCAAAATAAAAGGAATATTCTGGGTTCGAGTCAGTATGGAACAAAAACCAAATCCGATAAACATTCAAAACACGTTCCTAGTGTTATCGTGAACAATTCGAGAGATAAAATCAAGTCCTGTCCTACATTTTGTCCCGTTTTTCAAATGCATTACGGCATTGTTTTGAAATATAATTGTCAAAGTTTAACTACTATCAATTACGAACCGCTTGTGGCTTGATAAGCGACAGTTTCGGAGCCAACTCTTGTAACATTTCACGGTTGCATATCTCAAATGTTTATCTATGCACTTGCCTGCCAGGCCTTTATTATAAGTGTTATTACACACACAGAGGGATCGTTGTCTACAGCACAAGATGCTGCACACACATATTCCTTCAAGACTTCAGTGGCATCACCCTCTCACCCGGTTTCTGCTCTCCTGCCAACTGGGACGCTGGAAATTATGCAAATGAGAGGATGTGCAAATGTGAGGTATTTAATATACAGTATGCATAATTGATGAGGGCAGAGGAGGAGAGAGAGGATAATTGAGGCGCGGTTTGTGAATAGCTGAGAACTTCTCTGTTCGGCATTTGATGAACAAAAAGATTTTCAAGGCTGATTTTCATACGCCGCGAATACAGAGAGAGACACCGAGAGCCGCGCGCAGAGCCGAAGCAGGCTATTAATTCATTACGGCTGACTCATTACTGACCTGCCCGCTTCCATTTGCGCTCCGCTATGTCACACACAGGCCTGGTGGTAAAGGTTAAGCCACTCAAAATGTGATGTGTCCTGTACGAGTGTGCTTGAGGAGGACGGGCGAGATGAGCCGGATAAGGTGTCAGGTTAATAGTGGATCAAGTGTGGCGTGTTACGACTACCGTAGGTCATGCATACAATGATCAGCTCAAAACTCCATTCTGGGGATTAACTGTCATCAGGCCGGCTCATCCCAGAACCCTCAGCCGGGTTTTCCGAGGACACTGGCAGCGATCGGTGCTAGACTTCGCAGATACACTCCACACAAAAGCATCTGTGAGTTACGATGTGCACTTCCAGCTCCGAGGAACAGTGGCAAAAAGCGAGGGAGAAAGTAAAAGTCAAGGTTTTGAGTAAGCCACTTACAATGAAAGCTAATTGGGCCAATTTCTGGAGGATTTGAAAGCTGAAATCTTAAGTATGAGAGCACTTCAGTTAATTCTTTCAGGCGTAAAGCTGTTTGGCTCATCACAGTTACCAACTTTTTAGGGGACAAGGCACTGCACTGGCAACAAAGTTATAAAATTGTGTCCGAGAAACAGAATAGTGTTTTTGGCTAATACATACATGGTATTTATGTCCTGTCGCCATACTACTGAAACAGTGAGCATTATGATGTGTATGGATTTTCCCCATTCACTTCTTTAGGTAAGGCCCCATTGCAATGGAGTTTTTTGCTATTTTAAAGAAATGGAGGGATGAATGGAAATTCATTTTTGTTGATTGACCCAGAATATTATTTAAGGCAGCCACCTCCAAATCATGTGATTGCAATGGCACAAACAAATGATATATATCAAAAAAAGGTTAAAATATATATTTTTTAAAAAGGATAAAATGTCACATAATGTCAAAAAGTTTACAAAATGGCACAATAAAATAATGTCAGGTCTTTTCTTCTGTACTGTGATGAAAAAACAAGTCGGGCTGGGGATTTATACATCGATTGCTGATTGGATGGAGTGAGAGGGGTGAGTTTTAGGTGGACTAGTTGAAGCCTGGCTCACTTAACCAGAGAGTAGTTTGTGGTTATAACTAGCTCAGTGATGTTTAGTTTAAGAATTATAAGATCAATAGTTTGCAAAAAAAAAAAGTAAAATATGATTAGCAGATTCACAATAACATCAAAGCTGTGTTTTGCTGACTGCTAAGAAATTAAAATGTTTAAAGGTATTATAAAGTGCAGTATAAAGTTGCCTTGCGTTAAAAAAAGAATGTCGGCACAATGCAATGGCTAGAGTTTTCTTTACCTTTCCAGCGTCCTCTGTAATCTCATTTGGCACTGGATCCGCTCAGATCTAAAGTGACGCATCACATATTTACGCTGCAAGACGAGAGAAACTGAGAAAGACAGAGAAAGAGAGAAAGAGAATAAGAGGTCAGTGAAAATAATGAAGAGGAACAACTCCAAAAAGCAAACGCTTTATCTCCTTTCTGCTCTTTCTCTTTTCCCATTTTCTCTATCGCTCCCGATCTTAATGAGTACCACGGTCGTCCATCCTACAGCGGCGCACGGGCTGTACGTCACCGCTCCACGAGGACGGGAGGGAGACGGGACACAGAAAACACAACTCAGCAACAATGACTAGACGAGTCCACAAACACACACTTACGCTCGGCTCTATGCGGCTCTTTCTCAAGGGCACCGTTATGAGAAACTCATTGCATTTCTACGCTTCCCCTGACCTGATGCTGTGCAGCGTAACTTGTGCTTTTGTGCAGCCGTCTGTTCTCTGGGAAGAAAGAAACGCAGCATGAAAACACCCTGGGGAAAGGAAAAATCACAAATGAGTTCTCTTTAACATCGCAGTGCATTCTCCAGGACAGAGATTTGTACTTAAGCGTCCTGTTTCTCAGATGTTGCATAAGAAAAACACCCTCATAATCTCACGCATGTCTTCGCCGTTTAAAGAAATCGAGACATTTAATCTAGAAAAAACGGTTTCTTCCTCTGTATAAACGCATGACTCATGTGGTGTGATGTTGGTGCGCGTGTGTATATGTGCCGTCTAGACAGTAGCGGTCTGCGGTGCATCTCAAACACACAGATTTGTATTTTCGACGTGTTCGGAGTCAGCTCAGAACACCACACCTCTGACCTTCTCAAACACAGAAGCAGAAGGCGGATATTCATCATCGGTGTCTGACAGCAGGATATACAGCCGCAGCCACAACATACGTTATAGTCAGAGCAATAGTTAAAGCCTCAACATGTTTATATTCAAGTCAGATTTATTTGTATAGCGCCCTGTACAATACACATCACTTCAAAGCAGCTTTACATAAAGTCCTACTGTTATGTCTATAATGGCTGCTGGGAGATAGAGTAATATATAATGATGATACAAGTAATCCAAGCTATATTGTATTTATAGTGTTGTCTAGCACAGATATCAGTGCCGCAGTAACTCGTGCACATCTAAACACTTTAACTATAGGTTGAAATATTGCTTGTTTTGTTCTATTAAGGTATTTAAATATCGGTTGTTTTGTTCTATTAACAGATTTAAAGGGGAGACACGTTTTATTCAAGCGCCTGTCAAATTTGAGATTTTAGGCTTTTTGGTTTTTCATAACGTATTTTCTCAGACTAGTGGAAAGAAAACATCCAAAAGACGCTGTTAAGTGTTTCTTTTATCATACTTTAATAGGTTTCAATTACAATACATATTTTTAAAAGATGTTTTCTCAAACTGAGTTTCATATTTCTCCACTTAAGCACTAACACACACCAAACATTTTTATCTCCGTCTATATCCTGAAGGACTTTACAGAGGGATTTGTTCATATATAATTCGCTTGATAATATAGAACATTTTATTCCCCCCCCAAAAAAAATGTAATGTCAAAATGTATTGTTTTCTGTTTGGTCAAAGTATTTTCTGAATTAGGAGCGACTAAATCAGACACAAATTAAAAACATTTGACTCTAATATGTAAAAAAAAATTAATAAAGAATTTTGAAACTGACTTTAGTGAGTTTTTACATTTTTTTTGTTCTAGAAATGTATTCAAATTAGCACATATTTAACATATAATGCATAATTTGCATATTTAAACTTGATATTTTAGTAAAACTTGCAATATAATTGTTTGCAATTATCAATGTAATCAATAAACTAGGCAAGTGATCACTATTAGTTTGTAAAACTCTAAGAGATTTAAATACTGGTTGTTTTGTTCTGATAAGACATTTAAATGTGGCACGGTTTTGTTCTATTAAGAGATTTACACATTTGTCAGTTTTATTGTATGAAGACAACACTGGGCGCTGTCGTGTGTTTGCAAAGAGTATGTTCCTGGCCTAACAAACCGCTCATACACTGATTACAGTAATAGGAGTGTTAATTAACATTGTCGATGTGTTCATAGAAGTAGCTAATGAGTTGGTAAAGTTATAGGTGGTGGGTGTAATATATATTAATGGAGTAGAACAAGAAAAACAGGGCTATTTAAGCAGATTGTGTTTCCCATTTCGTATTGGACTCTCTATCACAGGTCGTGGGCAGTCGGAGGCGATTAGACCCTGTGGACACAAACACACACACACACTCGGGTCTGTGAACCTCATTGCCATGCATTATGTGGAGCCAGGCTGCAGCAGAAGCGAAATTCACTACTAACCAGCATGCTGTCAGGCTGTAATGGCTCAAACTAGAGCATTACCCCTCGAGACAAACACACACAACCGCTGTAACACCCCACACACTCCTGATGGGATGTGCTTTTACATATGTCGCAGTGCTGAGATTATGACAACGGTCCAGATCTACATGATCAAATGAATTATGCACCTTCTTCACGCTGAAAAGCATCTTATCCAGGCCATTATCTAGGAGAAAATGGCGCCTAACTTCATCAAATGACCTATCAAAAGCCTGTAACCCTATAGAGAGGGTGGAAAATGAGTATGAAAAACTATATTGGCTCAAAAAACATTTTAAGTGGACCTCAGGGGGAAAATTAAATAGAGTGCAACATTTGAGTCCGGAAGTAAAAACATTTCCTCCATGGGGGAATTGATTTATAACCATAAACCCTTATAGACAGACCTGCTGTGAGTTCTAAGGTGGTTAATCGGTGTTGTGCGTTTATGTGCTTTTCTGGAAGACATATGCATTATTTTCATTTTTATATTTCACTCAAAATAATCATGTTTAACAGGCATTTGGGGTGAAAAACTACATTACCCACAATGCTGTATTCAACCAATTAGATTCGGAATGAGTAAACAATATTTACAATATTTTCAATTTAAGTGCTATTTCACAATATCACTGCTTTTACTATTGTAGCAGAAGAAAAACATAAAAAAACAATCACCCTAAAAAATAAAGGTTTTTATATATTTTATATATTTGTAATATTTTAAGTATGCATATATTTCAATATACTTCCATCAAGCACTGAAAATGGCATGCTCTATATATTTAAGATAGATATAATTTACTATTTTAAATGAATAGCTTTATATTTATCCTTCAATTATATTTATCCTGTCCTACACAGTGCATCATG
This sequence comes from Enteromius fasciolatus, assembly GCA_032361145.1. NCBI lineage: Eukaryota > Metazoa > Chordata > Actinopteri > Cypriniformes > Cyprinidae > Enteromius > Enteromius fasciolatus. Next base: position 900,800 of record JAUMHR010000047.1, read on the forward strand.
GGATTGTGTTATTTTCCCTCATTAAAGTGCCCCTATCATCGCTTATGTTAGGTTTGTATTTTAGTTTAGGAAGTCCCCAACAACTGGTTGACATGCATCGAAGGACAAAAAAAATTGATTGTCTTATAATATGCATTTATTTTTCGCTTACTTGCTCAACAACCCCCATAAGATTCACTCAACGATTTATTTTTTCCAAACTGCTATTTTTAACGCTCCAAAAGCAGCACCTAGTGGGAAAGAATGAATTTGCATTTTCAATTATACAAAACAAAAACAACTAGTGAGCAGGCAATATGCTAACGTTTCATTTTGACGTCGTCATGAAACAGCTTAGGATTCGTTTTAAAAACGACTCGATTCAATGATTCAGAATCTCTTTTGAGAGACAACTACACGGTGCACTTTTACATTTAAAACTTTGTTTTCATTCACTTTACACACTGCATGAAAAAATCCATAACAGGGGCACTTTAAAGTTCAGTCTGTTCCCTAGTTTCAAACACTTTTTTTGCTCCATACCAAAGTTTGTAATATCACAACTCACCTCGTAGCTGGTTACTTTGGTTTATAGTATATACCTCTTCAAGGAAGAACATGAAAACATACTTGTACAAATGCACTCAAAAGCAAAACATGCACAACTTTAAATCGAGATTGACTAACAGCTAAAAGGATTTTATCTAATGAAAGATGCTGTAACAAAAAGCATATGTGCATGTGTGCTAATATTGCATCAGATGTCCTGAGTCGATATCCAGACCGCCAGATGTTTCCGTGTGACCGTAATGGGTTGTTTCAGGGGCAGTGCCAGCGTCCGCAGAGCCCCGCTGAGCACCATCTCCATCTGCCAACACTCACAGCTGAGGCCCCACACGCCACAACCCAGCGTCGAGTTAACCTGTCCAAGAGACCGTAACACACACAACATACAGAGCTAAACTCAATCTACGCATCTACATGAACGCCACAGCCTGAGCATTTGTGTACTCACTCAGCAGGACTGATGCTCTGATGGTCAGACTTGATGGCTTCAGGTGTCAGAACGAAGCTAACTCCAGTAAACGTCTTCCAGGATGATTCAGAGACGTTAAGTGTGTTTGTCAGCGTGCTGTCATACACTAAAAGTCCAGAGTGACAGCAGCAGATGGAAGACGTCGCAAACACTACTGCTGCCTGTCAAACGCAATCAGGCATCTGTATCAGGGCACAAACTGCCACTGCTGACTATAAACACTTGCATATTCACTTAATATTACCAATATTGCCTCCAACAAGCTTGTGCGGAGTCTGTTGTTAGTCTGTTTTCGTGGGAGTTCACAGAGCCTCTCCTCAGTTTGTCATTAACCTTTCGGCCTGACCTACACACCTGCTACACACACAGCTGCTGCGAGTTCACTCAGATATAACCGTGTCCATCTGTGTCAGATGTCTGTAACAGGGTGGAAAAGTTGCTCACACACCTAGAGGAAAGAAGAAACATACATATACACAGCTGTTTTCAACATCAATAATAATCAGAAATGTTTATTGAGCAGCAAATCAGTATATTAGAATGATTTCTGAAGGATCATGTGACACTAAAGACATAAATTTCATTTAGCAATAAATTCACATAGAAACAGTTATTTTAAACTGAAATAATATTTCACAATATTATAATAGTGAATGTAATAAAAAATCTTTTACTCAAATTTACCTTAAATAAATTCCACACATGCTGCTTATTAGTAGATATTAAGTTAAGTTATTGGGTAGGATTATGGATGTAGAATAAGGTCATGTAGAATATGTGCTTTATTACTGCTAATAAATGGCTAATATTCTAATAATATGCATGCTAAGTAACTAGTCAAGAGAGCCTAAAATAATTTGTTACTAAATAATCAATAATCTTAGTAAATGGTTAATACGTTACTAGTTCATATATTATTATTCACTTATAAATCATTGAAATGTCAACATTGTACTTTTATCTCACAGCATTAAAAAGCTCCACCCTCACCTACTTGCATTGCGGTGCACACTACATAGTATTCAAAACCTGAAATGTAAATGCATGATTAAATCATTTGCAAAGCTTTCTGCGTCCCCTACTCTACAGTCTAAACTATTCATCACTTGTAAATGTGTTACACATCATTTGTACTGTAGATGTTTCTTTCCTGTTGCAAATGATGTGTAGGTGGCATTTACAAAGCTTTTTGCATCCCCTAAAGTGTAAAATATTCATCAGTTGTACATACTTACTCATCATTAGTAGCTCGTTCACACACTCATCTGTAACTGGCACAACTGATGAGTATTTTACACTTTAGATTAAAGGATGCAGAGAGCTTTGTAAATGCCTTGTAACTACAGATCATTTGCAACAGGTAAGAAAAATCTACAAATGATGTGTAACACGTTTACGAGTGATGAATAGTTTACATAGAAAGCTTTGTAAACGCCTTGTATATACATACATATCATTTGCAACAGGTAAGAAAAATCTATAAATGATGTGTAACACATTTAAGTGATGAATAGTTGAGACTTTAGAGTAGGGGATGCAGAAAGCTTTGTAAATGCGTTTGAACAACAGGTTTTGAATACTTTGTAAAAGCTGACTGGTGAGGGTGTAGACTGATGTCTTCTCTGACACAAATTAAATATATTAACCATGTTTCTTTGAATGGAGGATAAAATCGGTTCACATCATCACTAGATGTGCTGATGAGAGAAAGGGTTTAACACAACCCACTGGAGTCCCCTGACTGTAAGTCGTTTACACATTTTACAACATATAATAACTAGCAACTTAACTAGTAAATATTAACCATTTGATTATTTCATCATGCTATTTTTTAAAGATAACAACAGATTTGTAAATCATAAGCATATTACTAATTTTGTGAAAGTATAGTCATGTTTTGTAAATGATTAGTTAGTTCATTGTTAACTAATTACTTGTATATGACTTAAATTAATCAACAATGACTTACAAGTGAACATTATTATAAAGAACTACCCAGTTTTTTAATGGTTTAAAAAAATTGTATTATATTCACCATAGCTGCATTAATTTTGTTAAAAAATATATATATATTGTGAAATATTATTACGAATTAAAATAACAGTTTTCTATGTGAATTTATTATAAAATGTAATTTATTTCTGAGATGAAAAGCTGAATTTTCAGCACCTTTGGTGTCACATAATTCTAATATGCTGATTTGCTGCTTAAGAAACATTTCTGAAAATTTCTGAATGAATTTAATGTTTTGACCAGCAGTGTGGTGTTATAAATTTATAATATGTGACCCTGGACCACAAAACCAGTAACGGTTATATTTGTAGAAATAGCCAACAATACACTGTATGGGTCAAAATCCATTTTACTTTTATGCCAAAATTTATTAGGATATTAAGTTAAGACTTTGTTTCATTAAAATAGTTTGTAAATTCCTTACTGTAAATATATGAAAACTTAATTGTTGCATTGCTAGGAACTTCATTTGAACAACTTTAAAGGAGATTTTCTCAATATTTAGATTTTTTGCTCCCTGAGATTCTAAATGTTCAAATAATTGTATCTCAAACAAATGTTGTCTTTTCTAACAAACCATAAATCAATGGAAAACCCATTTACTCAGCTTTCAGATGAATCTTTCACAAAATTGAACCTTATGACTAGTTTTGTGATCCAGGATACAATTTATAGAAAAAAAATCTAAGAAAATACATTTTAGCATTACACTTTAAGTCTTTTGATCATTAAAATATCAACCAAAAAAAAAAAAAAAAACACTGTCTCTGTCCACATCGCCATCAGCTGCACAGGAAAGACAATCTCTGCACCAGAAGAACTACACCATTAAAATCGCATTGAGGAACCATTCATCCATTTAGACTGAAATCTCATGCCACTATCTAATCAGAGACCGCTGCAGTCAATACAGCAGAGACAAGACACTGGTCCTGTGTGTGTCAGTCAACATCACAGTAAATTACTGGATGCTAATAGCTCGATTACACTGACCATAACAACATAATCCAGACCGAAGCCACAGGGCGGTCTGAGAACAAACCAGATCTTGGAAAGCAAAAGTTATATAAATTATATTTTCATTCACCCTGCACTGAGATGCAGATAAACAAGTTTGCATGCTGTAATTGGACGACCGGACTAATGCTTTTTGCAGATAAAACAGATGAAAACAATCCCATAAATACATAACTACAGATTATAATATCAGAGACTTGCCATTCTCTTGACTTGGACATTAAGAAACAGCCTAGCATCACCCTAGCAACCAAGTTCATATCTCACAATTTCAACATTTAGATATAAACGCAAAATTGCGATATATAAACTGGTAATTGTGGAAATAAATAAATGATATACAGTATATATGGGTAAAGACGCAAAAGGATTTAGCAAAAAAAATGATTTTCCCAAACAAAAATAAATGTTTGTTTAAATTTATTGCAATTTTGTTTTAGTTTTTCCTGAGCCAAAAATAAATATCACACATTTTTCCCTGATTTACTAAATATACCCCCTGAAATATTATTAAAAATTTAAAAAACAGTTTTTATTCCAAAATGTAATTTATTTCTAAGATGAAATGCTGAATTTTCAGCATCATAACACCAATCTTTAGTGTCACATGATTTCTTTGTATTTATTTGTAAAATTCACTACCGATTTCTGAGTTTCAAAGATTTTTTTTGGTTGTGATTAAGATGAGATGAACTTTTGCTAAATGTTATTAAATCGTAACAATTAAATGATTGGCTCAGACTCATGAGCAATACAATCAGCTGAGTGTGTGTTTTTTTATTTTTGTGTTGTTTTTTTGTGGCTACCGTCCAGAGAGCATTAATCCAGACAAACACTGGAGCGGATCTATTATACAGGTCAAGATGGCCGTTGTGCTGTTTATGTAAATATATGCATCTGTGGTCAGACGCTGAGATTTATCACAGCGGCTGCACTGCGGACACAACCCTCTCTCTGAATAGGAGAGGAAAACAGTAAGCAATGCACAGAAAAGGGAAAGAGAAAAGGGGTAAAAGTTGGAGATCAGTCTTCGGTGCGTCCCATAGGGCAAAGGCAATTTTCAGCTCTACTGAGCCAATTCCACAACGACTGAAGTCCAAAAGGCTGACAAAACTTATTCATAATGCCAAACTTCTCCATTCTGTCATTCAACATAAGGCTCCGGCCGGCTCAAATTTGGACCAGAGATCAGAGAACTCCATTAGTAAGCAGCGGTGGGATATGAATGCGGTCTCAGGCAGAATAATTCTGACTGGAAATGAGGGCAGTTTGTCATTATAAAACAAACAGCCGGCCTCTGAAGAACCGAATATATGGACACTTAATGACTCGAATGCATTCCATTACACCTGATTAGTCAAGCAGGTCCGAGCTTTTATGAGTCTAAAAGCAGAATATCACACAAATGCCCAACGAAACGAGCCCTGAAAACACCCCCTGAAGAGGGGAGAGCTCAATAGTAGATAAAAAACACAAAAAAGGATGCCTATAAAAACACAAAGGATCCCTTTCAAAACATGCTGGTTTCTACATTAAAAAAAGCAGGTGCTTGGTATACTTTGAAACTATTTTTACTGTTTGGTTATTTTATTTTAATTTAATTTAAATGTAATTCTATTTTGGCATAAAATATAGCTGGAGTATATTTATGGCAACCTTATTAATAATAATAATAATAATAATATTTAAATAGTAATAGTTTTTTGAACAATTATGAATGAATTATGAATTTTATATAATTTTAAATATAAAAATATAAATAATAATAACAAATGATTAAATAATAATTATATAAAATCTTTCAATTTGATGTTTACTAAAAAAATTAAAATGTCCATTAATGTATTATCTTTGTAAAAAAAAAGCACAAGAAGCACATTGAATAAAATAAGCAAAAAGACTGAAATAATTTTCACGTAAGACAATCCCCAATATTGTTTTATTTGCAACTCTACACAAATAATAATTTGTTTACAGTGTAGACGCAAAAGGTACCTGACATGAATCCTTTTATTGGATGAATCCGAAGCAGCATCGTACATGTCCTTCACAGATTGAACAAATGCACTGCGACAAACTCTGTAAAATATGCCGGACGAAGTGAGAGAAATTTCAATTAAAATATGTCAATCAATACTAAAAGATTAATAAAAACAGTCAACTGCAGTGTATTTTTATAAGTGTTTATTAATTTATGAGTGTACATAAATTTAAACGCAAATATTTATTTTTTAGTGACAGTCTACATAATTTGCACCAAGCAAGCACAGCACCTTGTGTTTTTGTTGTTAATCAATAAGTTAACAAAGGACTCTACTGGAGTCGATTGAAAGTCAATTGACTAGCGTTTACGTCACGTGAGGAGTTATTTATATGATGCACACAGCTGCTGCCTACAGTATGCACAGTGTCCCTAATCTGTGCTTTTAATAAGGATGCACTAGAAGGCAGCTGACTTTATAGACAGCGAGGCTTTGGAACGGAGCCACTTTGTACACATAACTGTGCTTGTCTGAATGCACTGGAGTGCAGACGGCCTGTAGCGGGCAGTGATGTGTTGCAGTTATTGACTCCTCCCCGCAGACACAGCGGGCTCCGTCTGTATTGTTGCCGTTCGCCTCTTCTAAAAACACAGATTGCTGGACATGAGCGTTTTTATAGGGATTAGTTTGGCTTAGTGCCGTGGCATGATTAGGGCTTTCTGGCACTGGAGATAAGTGAATTCTCTCTGGTTATTCAGGGGAAAAGCAGCAAATAAGGCAGCGTTTTAATGGAGAAAAACAGAGTAAACTGTCACTATGTAAGACTGATAACCTCTTCCCTCTAATCACCATTACCGGACTCGTATCTATCCACATTCACAGAGAGAGGGAGAGACACACAGACAAGCATAGGTTAATTTTGCCCCCAGGCGCTCATACGGGAACCGTTCCTTTGCTCTAATCCTGATTTTTAATACAAAGAGGGCAGGCACGACTGAGCCAGAAGCAAGAGATTAAACTGACAGTCCCAATTTGTCGTTTTTCCTTATATCTTCAGTCTAAAGGATCAAACAGCTGTAAGGTTACAAAACCGGCTATGAATTCATACAACCTGTTGTGTGCAGTCATCCATGATTCACAAATGTCAGCGGGTACTATTTTTAGGACCATTACGATTTCTTGCCCTCTGATATTATTTTTGCGACAACAGAAAAATGTTTTTTTTTTTGTGCGAGGTTTCTGCAGTTTTTATGAAAGTAAATTTAATGTACATTCTGATCACACAGATGTTCTTCAACATCTTTTCCAGAGCATGCACATAATTTACTGGAGAAGCAAAATGTTTCTGTAAAACTGATCAAAATTAAGTGATTTCACGATTAAAGCAAGTTTTCATACCGCATTGGAAGATACTGGTTCTTGTTTTAACCATTGATCGCTTAATTTTGTTTGGTTTCCCAGAAAACCATTCTTCTGATCTTTACTGTATTTTGCATCTCAAGACAAGACAAAACTACAGAGGATGGTATTACTTAATTTACAGTTGATGCAACATTTATATCTTTGTGAAGTCATTTTGCTCCAATTCAAGACCTTTCTAATTTATGAAAGAGCTAATTAAGATTTTTTTTTATTTTGGGCTGAAATATAAGTCAAGTCAAAAACCTTATAAAAGCGTCTAGACATGAGCAGGAGTGGAGTGAACGGGCGCGCGCGCACGCTCACGAGGAGCCAGTGTAATTGAATGCTGGAGATGGATCAGACAGCGCGCGTGCTGTTGACTTTAAAGCAGAAGTTGAAAGTCACGAACGCTTTCAAGTTCGGGCAGTGCTTAAAATTTCCCTTTCACTTATGTCATCCGTTTTATTATTCACATTAGTTGAAATCATACCCTTCACATTTTAATTGGCGTGATGTTGGAATTGGAAATCTTAACCAGATATTTCGATGTTTTACGAGTGTGTGATCATGGAAAATGTCCAAAACACTCTGTTTAATGTTCATTTACATGAATCACTAATGCGATACTGAATCACATTAAACTACTTAGTTAAACTACCTCGCTGTTTCCATGGAGACTAACCAGTTTGATAGGATTTCAGTGTTCGTTTCTTCGCTTCAAACTGTGACGTTGCGGTGAAGTTTTGACGGATTCTGTGTGTAATACACAGCTGGAACGTATTAAAACACACACTTACTGTAATAATATCCTGTACGGAGCTGGAACGGGAAATAAGCAACTTCTTAGGGACTATCCATGAATATTAAGCGTTTAGAGTTCCCCTCAGGTGAACGCTTAATCACCTCACCGCATTATGTTAACAAGTTCGACTGGCATATGTCCTCATGGCGTTTATTTTGCTGGTTATTCGGTTTTCCTACTTTTATAAATCAGAAATATTACTTTATAAACCTCTAAACCCTAGTCTGCGTTTACCTCACGAGGTTCCCGCTGATTCTTCTCCCAGCCTCGTTGTCCTTGCCCGCGAGCCGCATTATTTAAGCGGGAAAACAATTTCACTTTTAGTTTTTCTTTCAGTTTTTATATATATATATAAAATCATTATATTAAATATATTTAGATAATATTTTACCGAAATAAAAATATATTATACACTTAACATTAAGCTGGAAAAAAATCTAATGTTTAAATAGCCTAGTTGTAACGGAGGCGTGCAGATCCATTTGCAGCTTTTTATTAGATACGTCGTACAGGCTTGGTCAGATACCGGCAAACAGTGCAATGGAGACAACACTAGTGACACTAGTAGCCTAATAAATGAAAAAAAAAAATCGTAATTTTCATTTGTTGATAAATTGTATGTTTATACACTATATAGGCTATAAAAAAGTGTACAAATGTGGTTCGTTGTAGAAAATATTAGAACTTTTCACTGATAAAACCAAGGGATGTTTTCCTTATTTGTTTAGGAAACTTAAGCAATATTTAGGCTTGAATTAAGAAAATAAACTGGAAAAAAACGAAAGAAGCTATTTATTTTAAGAGAATTAGCTAAGTTTTGCATTTTTATTGTGGCAGTGGTTGTTAGCTCCCAGCATGCTTTGCATATGGCTGGATATGGAAACTAAATATTGAAATCAAGTGCTACTTTATGTGTTTTTGAAAGTGAAATACCTATTAATGTTTAATGTTCGGTTATATTTGACATTTTAAAGAAACTATTAGGCATGCAAATATTACGTTTTAATACAATCACTTTACCATGGTACTGCAAAAGCATTTTTGTAAGATGCAATTCTGCCTATTTGAAATACAAATAGTGCATTGTTTGTCTGTGATAGGCCTATCTTCAGATTGAACGTTTCAAATCACTCCTAATTTGCAACATACTAAATCTCATCTCTCTCTCTCACGTAGGTGTCAGAAGTCATACGTCCTGCCAATAGTGAACTGACCAGCTGTAGACACCATGGATACAATAAACTTCACCTTCTGGAATGCCTCTGAGGGCAACGAGACCTTGGAGACGGTGGACGAGAGCCCGTATAAGACAGTGGAGGTGGTGTTCATTGTACTGGTGGCCGGCTCACTAAGCTTGGTGACCGTTATCGGGAACATATTGGTCATGCTCTCTATCAAGGTAAACAGGAGCCTGCAGACTGTCAACAACTACTTCCTATTTAGCCTGGCCTGTGCTGACCTCATCATTGGCCTTTGCTCTATGAACTTGTACACAGTCTATATTGTGATCGGATACTGGCCGCTCGGCCCGGTCGTGTGCGACTTGTGGTTGGCGCTGGACTACGTGGTCAGCAATGCTTCCGTCATGAACCTGCTGATCATCAGCTTCGACCGTTACTTTTGCGTCACCAAGCCGCTCAGCTACCCAGTGAAGAGGACCACCAAAATGGCAGGCATGATGATCGCGGCGGCATGGGTTTTGTCCTTCATCCTCTGGGCCCCGGCCATCCTGTTCTGGCAGTTCATCGTTGGCGGGCGCACGGTGCCAGAGAGGGAGTGCTACATTCAGTTCTTCTCCAATGCCGCGGTCACCTTCGGCACAGCCATTGCTGCTTTCTACCTGCCCGTCATCATCATGATGGTGCTCTACTGGCAGATATCTCGCGCCAGCAAGAGTCGCGTCAAGAAAGACAACCGCAAGCCGTCAGGCGGCAACCTCGATGTAGCCTCGTCCAATCAGATCCGCGAAAACACAGCCAACAAACCTACCAACAACAACCTGACAGCTGAAGAAACAGACCGAGGACAGACTCAGCTAACAGATGACGCCGCCAACCAGCATGATGCCAAACTCCAGAACGGCAAAGCGCCATCCACGGCTAGTGGAGAAGTGGAGGCGGATGACGGAGGACGAGGAAACTGTATTCCCGCCGAAGAGAAAGAGAGCTCCAATGACTCCACCTCTGGCAGCGGGGCTGTAACCAATCAAAAGGACGAAGCGGCACCATCCAAACCTAATGACAACCAGGCTACTGCGAGGCACCGCACCAAATCTGGAGGCTCCAAACTGACCTGCATCAAAATCAACACCAAATCGCCAAAGGGCGACTGCTACGCGCCTTCCAACGCAACAGTGGAGATCGTCCCGGCCACCGAGAGGCAGAACCACGTGGCCAGGAAGATCGTGAAGATGACCAAGCAGCCGCCCAAGAAGAAAAAAGCACCCTCCTCTCGGGAAAAGAAGGTGACACGCACCATCATGGCCATCCTGGTGGCCTTCGTAGCTACTTGGACGCCCTACAACGTGATGGTCCTCATCAACACCTTCTGTTCCAGCTGCATTCCCAACACCGTGTGGACCATCGGATACTGGCTCTGCTACATCAACAGCACCATCAACCCCGCCTGCTATGCCCTCTGCAACATCACCTTCAAAAAGACCTTCAAACACCTGCTGCTCTGCCAGTACAAGAACATACGCTCAGCCCGATGAGCTGTAGTGTGTGCGCATGCGTTATACTTTACATGTGTGTGTGTGTTCTGGTGACAAAGTTACACGTGTGTGTGTGTGTGTGTGGAAAGAACTGAAGAGTTCATTTGCAAGAATAGATAACACCGTTTAATTTCCTTAAATGTGACCCTGGAGCATAAAACAATCCCAAGCCATTGGGGTATATATATATACAATAGCAATAGGCATAAATATACTGTATGGGTCAAAATTAACTAATGGGTCAAAAATCATAAGGACATTTAGTAAAGATCATGTTCCATAAAGACATTTTGAACATTTCCTGTAAATATATTAAAACTTGATTCTTGATAAGTAATATGCATTTCTAAGAACTTCATTTGGACAACTTTAAAGGCAATTTTTTTGCACAATCAGATTCCATATTTTCAAATAGACGTATCTCAGCCAAATACTGTCCTTATTTATTCAGCCATCGGGTGATGCATAAATCTCAATTCTGAAAAATTGACCCTTATGACTGGTTTTGTGGTCCAGGGTCCCAAATCAAGTTTTCTATAGTGTTATTATGTTTTTTAATTGTGTGTTTTTAATTATCATTATTTAATCAAAAAACCAGATGTGGTTTGATATTAATTGGAATGCAGGACAATAAACGGAGTTATCCATTTCCACAAATTATCTTTTCAATTACAAATTACAGATTTACCCATCAACACCCATCATATACAAAGTTTTAAGAATCCTCTGCCTTGTCGTTTGGCGAATGTGACATGGTCAGCTGCAAGTACACTATTTAAACACATTTCACCATATTTAAAATCACAGATTTCCCTAAAATAAGTGTAAAAATGTGTGTCTGGGCAGATGTGTGATTGCATTTATCGTTTTTATATATATATATAGATAGATAGATAATCTGTTGTAGCACTTTACACGCGCATAAAGGTGATGCATGTCACAAAAGATGGAAAAGAAGTGCTAACATATTTGATTTATAGACAAAAATGTAAAAAGTACAAAAAAAAAACCCTATACGAGCATATAGATGGTCAGATTGCAGTCTGTACTATTCAGTAATACACAAATAAGGGGACAACAGGGCTGACTGAAGATCCAAACCAAACGCGTTTGAGCTTCAGTATAAAATCACACCTGTATATATGTGTATATAACTATGTACTGTATCCGTGTTGTGTGTGTGGTTGCATGCTGGATGATTGTGTGTGTGTGTGTTTGAAGCTATAAAGTCAACATGAAACCTGTTTACTTTTACTGTGAAATTCATCTCTACATTGTGATTTTATTTAGATTGCTAAGACAATTTTAATACAGTGCGCCATTGAATCGTGTAAAATAAGACCAGAAACATGCATTCAGGAAGTAAACAGGCTCATCTTGACTTTAAAGCTTTATTAAATGCAAGCGCGTTCAATGACAGTACGACAGGTAGCTGCTTGCAGGGTTTTTGTGTTTGTCACATGTCTGTGTGTGTGTATGTGTGCTCTCCGAGAGCAATAAGAGGGTTGAAGAGACTCTCCGGTGTGCCCGTATGTTAAAGTGGATGAGTTTTGAGTGCTCGGGGTCTCCAGGGATGCAAATCTAAACCTTTTAAAGTGAACAGACGCGCAGGATGAAGAGGCTCTCACAGGCACGCAGCCATTAGCATCCACCTCACCTCTGCTTTGCATTTACACAAAACAGTTCACTCACGCTTGGGCGAAAAAAGGAAAATACCAGCTACGCGAAGCACTAATTCAGCAGATACTCAAAACCGGCTTGTGAAGCTGAAAACAATCCTTATAAAAAGGCCAAAACGCTTGCTCTCTGCCATTTCCGGCACATGCAGAAGTGCTGCCTGTAGACAAGCTGTGTCCCGATCACCTGATCTGTTCTCTGGGTTCATGATCTGCCTGCAGGTGATATGTGTGTGTGTGTGTGTGTGTGTGTGTGTGTTTGATCACCCCGACAAGGGGGTTAATATAACTCACAGGTTTTTGCCTTGTGAGTTTAAAGGGCTAAAGTGCATAAGCTTTCTCATCTCATTACCAGACGACAAGTCAACATTAGCTGTTTTTGATTCATTGAAACAGATTAACCGAATCCCCGCTCAGAGCAGAGGATCATGGGAAATGTCAGTCAATCGATGACAGAGCAACAGCTCATAAATTTGACAGTGATGCATGCTGGGGGAATAGATGAGCTCGATCGCAGTGCTTTTGCACCAGAAACTGTAGGAGCAACGTTAATGAATGTACCGTGGTAATGAAGCTTCACGCCAAATACTACAGTTAAATCATAGTAAAGTAACCCAAATCTCATTCTGCTCTAGGAGATCTGGCATTTGTCCTTCGCGAATCACAATTGCAATTATGGGATATTGGAAATCTCTGGTTACCATGGTAAATTCTTTGCAGGAGGTCGCAGAGATACTACAATATATATGAACATTAATCATCTGATTCACACATAGACACATTCATTCTCACCCCATCTGTTATGTCTGTACAGACTCTCCTTCATGCCGTTACATCATATATATATATATATACATATATCAGCATCAGGCATAATGATGTTCGGTTGTTCTTCTGTGGATTGTAACGGACAGTGGTTATTCTGGCAGTGATGATGTATAATACAGGGAAATAACAACAATTTTTAATTATTCAGCCTAAAAACATCAACCTTTGATCATTTTAGAGCCGTTTGACACTTGAATACAGTCTTTTACAGACAGTTTATCAGACATGTATAAGATTATGTTGTGCTGAATGATAAGATGTCTCCTCATTTTACAAGGAAGATTTATTTTAAATGGGTTTAAAGTAACCATAAAAACAGATTTAATTATCTAATATTGTGGCAGGGTTATTATCATTAACTAAAACCATAAAAAACGTTTTCCTTGAAACTAAATAAACATCAGCTGGGGAAAAAAACATTTTGTTGCAACAAGTTGCCTAAGTGGCTTTCTCATTTTAATTTGGTTTAACTAAGACTAATATTTATTAAACACCAATGAAATATCAATGCAAACTATAGACATAAACATGAACTAAAATGAAAGTTTAAAAAAATTATTCAAAATATTAATAAAAACTACAATTGGCTATGATCAATTATTTGGACAAAGCCAAGTCCCATCATAAAATTTGTCTGACTCAAGAAGCTGTTTGCTCAGATATATGTGAAAGCAAATTCACAGCATAGCAATGTGATAGCTTGTTGGCACAAAAAAATTGAATGCCTATATATGCAAAGTGCATATTTCATAGGACATGATGAAGAGCAGAATATATCTAGGGAAACATTAAAGTCATGATAACCTGTAAAATATGTCCTGTAAAAATGGTAAGAAAATAAATTTTTGCTTCAAACATGTAATCGAATTCCCAAAAATTACAGTATGCACTAAGTATATAGTGAAGTCCAGTAATTCCAGCGCTTTGTGTGTGTGTGCTGGAGGTCAGAGGTCATGAGAGATGGTACAGTACCACGTGTCCATAGTTGTGAGCAGGACCGATAGCACAGGTGTTGGTGAGCGTTCAGAGCGTCCCGTCCCGACACCCCAGCCTTACATGGGCCGGAGCTGGTGACACACACTCCTCGTCCTCCAGCCACGGATAAGTCTGAGAGTGAGTGACGCCAGATAAGATGATCTTTACAGATCCACGGCCAGGCTAAACGTTTCGGAGAACACAAACAGTCCCTGGGAAAAACCCCTGCCACCCGCTCCCCTGCTGCAAACACACACACACACAATTTAGTTGACAAATAAAAATTGGACTGTGTCCTATGGTGTGACATAGCAAAAATTACACACATAACATGAGAAAAATGCATCTTCATTCGTAAAGTGTTCGACAGTGTTTATATAAAATTAATTATAGTGACCACAAATAAATCCAAAACTTACTTATTTTCTGTATATAAATATATTTATGCTTAATTAATGTTTTACCCTAAAATGCTACATTTTTTGAAAAAGGTTTTTGAAAGTTAATCATATAGTGAGCAGACTGTCTCAAACCTAAACTACACCCATCAAACACTTCCTTTTTCAAATAAGAGTAATATTTGTGAGATTTTGGTGAATCGTGGTGACGGCCACACTAAACACTAATATAAATTTTGATTGAACAAGACGGTCATATTTGCTGTCCACTGCATTTAAGAGCTGGAAGATTCGTCTTATCAGGGTTAAAGTGTCTCCTAAAAGCTGTTATTCAAAAAGTAGTCGGGTGTCTCAAAGACATTTGGCTATAAAGGCCATGTAGTGCATTAGCAAAGCCAGCTAGATGGGCTGCTAAAACTTCACCAATGCAAAGAAAATGGCTATAGCTTATATCAAAAATACTTACATTCTTAATTTGGGTTGTCTGAAATCCATTTAATCCACTAAATTGACTTATTTTAGAAATCTTCCCACTAAACAAGGAAGTTCTACCTGGTTAACTGAAGGTCCCGCCTCTGATTGTACAGAGAGCCAATCACAGTTTAGAGTTTTGGAGTGACACCTAGTGTCGCCAATCACGTTTTGCTATAGCTACAGCCATCCAAACACGTCTAATTAAACTTTTTTTTTCAATCATACGTGTGTTGAGAGGTCCAACTTCATCCAATCATCATCATAATCATCTTTAAAACAGCACAATTAATACTAAAGGGCTTAATTAAATGTATTTTATAATCTGTTTAATTGTATGTAATATTATGAAATCTCTATTCTAGTGTCCAATTTGTGTGTTCTCAGTTTATTTATTTATTTATAGAAACATCCGTATTTTAAAACGTTTGTTAAAAATAGTTTTTAAGTGTTTGTGTGCATGTTGTTGTCTGTTGTTAGTTTTATGAAAGAAAAGCACAAATATGTATGTGTGTGTGTGATCTGCAGACTCGTGACCCAGAGGTCAGCACAGAATATACACTGATGGACGGTTTTATAACGCGCCCCTGAAGCACCTCGAGACTCTCGTGTGTTTCTAATATGTAACTATATCGTGTGTTTGGTTTATGAGTGAGTGTGTGTGTGTGTGTGTGTGTGTGTGAGAAACTCAATCTAGTGCGTGATGATGACGGTCACAGAAGACACGCGCTGACCGACTGAGACAAACAGACAACACATACTGAAGCGCAGACTTTATCAACTCACAGATTCTTTTCTATGAGGTTTTTTTAGTCCATATGTAAATGAATCTATACAGAGGACGTACAGTATTTGAGCATCCGGTGGATCCAGCGCAGAAGAATCAAGCCATACATGGATATTATTGGACTGAGACTCCAGACAAAGAGAAGAGCGAGGACTTTCTGGAAGTTGTTGGTGGCCATAGCAACTGAAGCAGACGTCTGCACACTCGCAAACTTCAAAGCTGTTGTTTTTCGTTTCATTTTTGGTTTATTAATGGCGAGTTTGAAAGGAATAGATCTAAGAATTGTAAGGCCGTGGACATATTTCACACAAGTACACAAAAACACGACTCCTCTGCCTCTCATTCAGCTTATAGTGGCGGTGAAACACCCTAGTCCTCAAGGCCAGGGGTCCTTCAAACGTTTGTGTAATTCGGCACACTTTTTATTTACAACAAATATATTCAAACATTTTTGATTAGTAAAATGCATTGGCGAGACAACTTTAAAGGTGACTTTATCAATATTTAGATTTTTTTCTGTTGTATCTCAGGCCAAATATTGTCCGATCCTAACAAACCATACATCAATAGAAAGCTATGTTTATTCATCTTTCATATGATGCATACATCTCAATATACAAAAATTCACCCTTACGACAGTTTTTTTTGCTCCAGGGTCACATATAGTCCCACGTGAAACACATTTCGAATGCTAGAAATAAGATTGGACGGTCGTACTGTATTTTTCATCGTGAATACTTGTGTGGAGTATGTTTCTGGTCTTTATCCGGAGCACAATGGACTTGAAGAAGTCACATCTTAAAAAGGTAGCACTCCTGGCCAGAGACTCAGCAGCCAAAGACGTCCGTCTGACATAGACTGAACACAGAATGTGTGTGTGTGTGTGTGTGTGGACACAGACGGACGCTGAACCCTCCTGAAGCACAGAGACCTACCAAAAATGCTGATATCTGGAGCTGTGTACAGACGAGGCTGTAAATACTCTGTTCGCTTCTCTTCATCGCTGCCGTGCGTCACGTGCTTCTGTGAGTCGTGGCTTGCCTCCATCAGTAGACTTGTGCTTCATTTTCAGTAACGTTTGTATTATAACCTATAGTCTATATGTGTAGCACAGATGATGTGTAAATACATGTGTTTATTAATGAATATGAATGTTCTCGATCTTTATTAGGGCGGTGAGCGGCATTCTGGGTTGGTGAAGAAACATGAGCTGTATTGAAAAGATTTGCTGTATCGTGTGATATACTTTTGAAGAAGAGTTCTAGCAAATAAAGGTGTTATGAAGAATCACTCACCCGTTCTGCTCTTTTCAGTGAACACCAGAAACACAAAACACGGCTGGGAAGGAATAATTAACATCTTTATTTACGACTGCTACATTCAGGACTTGATGTCGTTTAGAAAGCATTAGTTTAACTTTATTTAATTCCCCAGCAGGGCTGAAGTGAGAAGGACTTGTGATTCCAAACAGGACGCACATACATTTCTTCATTTCTCAGTAGTATTTTACTCATTTTTATCTTTTCTGTTTATAAATTACAATCTAATTCATCATGTTCGATGAGGGCATTTCATTTCATGAATTAAAACTGCTCTTTTAACAGATCTCTGATGTTCAGACGCCCAGCTAACAGCAAACAATCTCACAATCATCTGCCAAAGTCCAAGTGACATTAATAGAACGTTCATCCAGAGGTTTCTGGTTATTAATGCATCGATAATGGAACGTTGTATCAGATCATTCAAAAGTAACTATTCAGTAATTTTGGGAAAATGATCAAATGTAGCAATGCCTGCACAACCAGGACAAAACATCACAAAAACTGGATGTTTGAGACTTTTATACTTCTCTGAACATGTTTGTGTGGACTGGGCGGTCTGATACCGCTGAAACAACGTTAGAAGATTTTAGTAATTCATTTGTTTCTTTTATCATTCGTGTATTATTGCGTGAGCTGCAAGTTAAAGCTACAAACAATCTAAAAATATTCTACTGTAAATAGGATCCGGCATCACACATCCGTGTCTCTGCCTGAGGAGCAGAAGAGAGCAGCTTCAGGAGTTTCTCCTCTAGTCTGTCGGGTTTCGCTCCTTCTTCTTTCCTTCCCGTTTTGGTTTCTGAGAATCTGTGGGGAGATGTACAACACATTAGTCTCTCTC